>PVJS01023615.1:0-29431 GCA_004027185.1 Glis glis
CTCCACCATCGTTTCTCCGAAGAAGCTTTCTGATCTTCACGTCTTGGACTGGGACTGAATTAGTGGTTGCTCCAATCCTAAGACTCCAGCTCTTAGACCGTTCGACCAGCTACTGGTTCCTCTGACCCTCCACGTGCAGTCAGAACCTGGGACTACATTGCTGCAAACTGTAAGCCATCTGATAAATCCTTTTTTTTAACATATACTCATTCTGTGTATTCTGTTAATCTAGAGAACCCTGTCCAATACAAACTCTAAGACATTGGCAGCCAGAGCTGAATTAGAACTGATAATTGCTGTAAATGGACAGTGCTGAAATATAACAGCCCATCCTACCTTTCTAAAGTGTGGGATACTCACTGATGAGATGGCCGCCTGTGCCTAGCACTCCCTGAATGGAAATTATAGGTCATTTCCAATGGATTAGGGGATAAGAGGGCCTTTGGGATTATCATTTAAATGAGTTGCAAACTTGTCATAGCACTAGTGTTTGACAGTTCCAAGAGCTCATCTCTGGAAGCGCTCCCCTCCACCATGAAGTGCTGGAGATTTGAAACATCACTGCTGAGGGTCTGCAAGTGCATGCAAAATTATGCAGCACATCAGTACTGGAGCCTTTATTTTTCATGTTTATGTTTAAGACCTGAGGTGGAGAGAATGAAAAAACCAACAGACTCCATCTGCGAAGCCATCCTATTGAAACACCCCCAACCTGCATGAGTAAAATGGTACCTGACACACAGTAGGCCAATATTCATTACTAAAACAGTGTGTGGCACACAGTAGGCACTTATTTCAAGTGGCTGCATAAACAAAGGCTATGAAAGGGCACATGAACTCCCAGCAATGAGTGCAAGCCAGGGGTTCTTTCCACTACCATGATATGACAGACCTACGAATGATACTATATGAAGCAAGATTATTCGAGTGTGTCATGCCAATACCAGTCTTTTTTTTTTAACAAGCCAAAGAGAGCCTTTTTTCATATTGTCTCTGGTTAATAGTAAGATCTCACGTTGTTCCACGGAGACTTCCCAAGTGCAGCCCCTAAATTATCTGATGTGGCCTGGGCTGTTTGTTTGAGACACTTCCCCTCAAACGAATCCACTGCATTACCACTTAGTGACACCCAAGAAGAGAAGCAATCATAGCTTGTGCCCATCTAGACACGTTACACAATTCTCACACAGCGCAATCATGAAATGGAATCTATTCAGTCGTAGGCACTGACGTTGACGTGGCTCAAACCTAATTTTCTAGAGGACAGCACAATTCTCATTGATTTGGGGAGATATATGCACACTGTCTTGCTTTGCAGGCTAGCTCTCCCAGAGACCATGCAAAAACAGTCTTCAAATATCAAAACACGAGTAAAGATGGTGGAAGCTCTCTTTGCTTTTTTAAAAGCACTGACCTACCAACCAAAAAGGCCACATTTTGACATGATGGGAAGTAACATAGCAGAGCCCTACCATCAGGTGCTGAATAATCAGAAATGCATAAAAGGATTCCATTATGTGCGTGAAATGATTTACCTCTCCACTCAACTGCAAAAATTTGGCATTTCGTATACATTAAAATGAAATCTCCTAGAGAAACTATTGAATTTACATTATATGGTATAAGTACCTAAGCAATTTCACCACAGCTATACAGAAGTCCCCTTTCAGACCATATTTGATCTGGATTTGCTTTCTCTTTCCTGTAATATCTCTCAAATGTAATGTAGCTTACTCATGGTTGCCAAAAAATTATTGAGTATCTAATTCAAAATACTTTTCATATATGGAAAAATATGTATGAAAAAAAAGCACCTACCCACAAGGAGCACATGGCCTGGTAGGAGACAAGATACCTGAAATGCCCACTCTAGTATACAATGTCATTTATTAAAAGTACAGAAGGAACAGAGTGGGGAAGAGCTTAGGTCAGCAGAAACTGGGAAGGTCTTCTGAGAGATGGTGTGTGCGTGCAAGCCTAACTGTGATTGTCACCAGGCATCGTTGAGAGATGTGAACAAAGCCACAGTGTATACAACCACGGAGCATGGCAGTGGGCAGGGATTTTAGGGAATCACCCACCCATTCTTCTTCAGTTGATAATATGTAGATCCAGAGAGGTCAAGTGAGTTGCTTACGGACACTCAGATTTTCTGGCTGACCTGAGACAAGAACCTACGTGCTCTGTCTGTCCAATCCTAGGATTCTCTGCAACACATTTCATCAGTGCTTCATCTCTTCTACCTGCCCATAGATAACTGGGTCCAGCACAGGTGACTCAGCAGAGGTGGCCACAGAGATTTGCTAAGACTGAGCTCCATCATCTACGTCCCTTTTAAACATGGACAGTCTGTCTATGATCCCAGTTAAAATAAAAGAACACTGAAAACTAAGCTGTGTTCATGACATTGTATAATGACATCATTATACAACAGTGACTGGTTAGTTAAAAGTTGATAATCTATGAGCACCCTTGCCACAATGAAAGTGAAGCAAAAAATAATAGAGAGAGATAAAGAAAAGGACCCCTAATTTCACAATACAGTAGATGTTAGGATGAGAAATGAACTCATACCTATGAGGTCAATCTCATCTTGTAGTTGGGAAATATTAATTCGCTGATATGCTTTATGCTGAAGAGTTTAAAGGAAGATTGGCATAAATGGTGCTACAAAATTTCAACCTCTCTTATGAGCTGAGCAAGAACAGTAAAAAGGAAACTGTTTTAGTCACCATATTTTATTACACAAAGGGCTGAATCAGAAAATTGGAATATTAATAAAATATTTTCTGCATGGACTTGGCTGATTAAATAAATAGCTTCATGCTTTTATGAAGATCTGATATGATACAGTCACGTTTAAGGGCAGAGAGTCCCTTTTTGTAATTACTAATAGGGAAGGTTTAATTACACCCATAAGTCCCTAGACACTGCTGCAATACACCAGCTGGGGACTGAAGTGCCCACTCTCTACCCGATACCTAGATTATCTGGAGTCTGACATGCAAATCCCATCATCTTTGATTCAGATACTTCTAAGAAGGGGATTAGGTAATATATCTTTTGCCTTATTCATAAAGAAAAATAATCACAATAGATGCATTGATTTGCTTACATCGTTAACTCTCTGGGGCACAGTTACCTACTCACTAGAGAGGAGGAATTAGCTTGTGAGTATACTGTCATAAACACAGACAAAGACCAAACAGAATCCAAACATCCCAATCACTAATCATTGCAAGATGCATCTCAGGCCTTCCTCTGCATAAGGGAATGGTCCTATTACATGATAGAACCCTGGTATGAGAATTGATAGCAATTGATAGTACAAGACAAAAAAAAAAAAATCCTACCTATCTTCCTCTGTTCCCGCCCCTGTCCAACAAACTAGTTTTCCTGAA
Organism: Glis glis; assembly: GCA_004027185.1. Lineage (NCBI taxonomy): Eukaryota > Metazoa > Chordata > Mammalia > Rodentia > Gliridae > Glis > Glis glis. Next base: position 3,402 of record PVJS01023615.1, read on the forward strand.
AACTGAGGGAATTAAAAATGCTTCAAAGATATAGCAGACTATTAAAACTGTTTTCCGCCCGCTAGAGTACAATGCAATATGCATTACTTGTGTGTCATTTGCCTGCATCTCTGCCAGAGAATGATTCCACAAAGGAAAATCAGAATGGGACATGCACGCTTTAGCAGAGCAGCACAGCATGCATGTCCTACTCTGATTTTCCTTTGTGGATTCATCCTCTTAATCCTAATTTTAGTCCATGCAGTTTGGTAGGGCTGACCCCATCCTCTGGCTCAGAGGTGGTCCTGAGGTCTAGCACTGGCCCGTGTGCATGAACTCTACCTCTTCATTTCTGACCACAGTGACTGGTTCAGAATTGAAACCAAGTCCACAGAAATCCAGCCCTATGTCATTCTGTGGACCTACTGGAGAAAAGGTCCTCTCTCTCGCTGGGGTTGCCAAGCTGGTGGGATTCAGACCTGGATTGTTTGCTCTGCTTGGGGACAGGCTACTAGCAAAGCCAACACAGAGAAAGTCAACCTGAGAGAACACTGAACTGATAGAAGGAACCTTGACTCCAGCCATACCTGCAGCTAAACTCTATCTAGACTTGGTTATGTGAGTCAAGAAATTCCCTCCAGAAGTCACTCTAAGATAGACTTCTGTTATTAACAACCTGAAGGGTCCCCATATAGTCAATATTCTAAATTCAGACTTCTCACTTAAAATGGCAACAGGTATGAGGCACCCTCAAACAACCTCCCACCAAAATGAAAAGAATATAATGAAATGCTAAATGAAATATCTTCACACCATACCACAGATTAAAGGAAGAGACCAGAAGAGAAAAACCAAATGTTTTATGATATGTTTATATAAAAAACAAAACTTCAGCCTAATTGACTATTTACTCTTTCAACCAGAATAGTCATAATCCCATACATGTCCACTAGCCACGTGAGTTTTTTTCAACTAAAACTGAATAAGATTAATTTTTTTAAAGTTTCAGTTTCTCAGTCATACTAGCAACATTTCTTTTTTTTTTTTATTTAAACAGGGTCTCCCTAGGTTGCTGAGAGTCTTGCTAAATTGCAGAGACTGTCCTTGAACCTGTGACCCTCCTGTCTCAGCCTCCCAAGTACTGGGATTACAGGCATGTGCCACCATGCCCAGCATACTAGCAACATTTCAAAAGCTCAGCAGCCACAGGTGGCTCGTGGCTGACATATTAGACAGCACAGGTACAGAACATTTCCATCATCGCCACAAGTTCCAATGGAGAATGCTGGTGGTAACTCTGCCCATGCCTCAAGTGACATTTAATTACTACACTAACCAGAAAATCAAGCTGCCATAAATGATTAATGAATGAAGATGTTAATCTGCATTAAAATATTCATCAAAGCATTATTTTAATAAAAAATTAGCAACAATTTAAATGTATAAAGGGAGGGGTTAAATTATGATACAAGGATGTAAATATTCTATACCTGTTAAAAGGACATTTGGAGAGTGAATTTTAAAGGGACATGTGAATAATGTAGGGTTTTTTTAAACAAAAGGAAAACTAATGCAAGTATTTGAGTAGCTGAGACAGGAAGATCGCAGGTTGGAAGACAGCCTCAACAACTTAGCAAGGCTCTCACCAACTTAGTGAGACTCTGTTTCAAAATAAAAAATAAAATAGGGCTGGGGGTGTAGCTCAGAGGCTGAATGCCCCTGGGTTCAATCCCCAGTACCACATAAAATAATAATAATGTATTGACAGCAGGAACTCCATAAAGTAAAACATTGTAAAAAAAAAAAAGAAAGAAAAATAATAGTAGCTCATTTTTCTAATGTTTTCTATGTGCCAAGTAATGTACTAAATGCTCAAATGCATTATCTGGTCTAATAATCAAAATAGGTAAAGTAAATAATATCTTTATTTCCATTTCACAGATGAGAAAAAATGAGACTTAGATTAAGTAAATGAAGGATGAGGACTGAAACCCATGCTGGTCTGACCCTATACCCTAGCCTTTTTATCTTCATCATGCGAAATATGAGCAATGATTTTTCTCTACAGAGAAATATCACACATGACCCCCCTCTTTTATACTGTTTGTGGTTTTCCAAATTCATTACAAAAGGAACCCTTATTTTTTAAATTCTGAAGGGAAAACTCATTCAACTTGACTCTAGCCACTAGATGGTTAAAAGGCAGCTGCTGTGCGCTGCAGATCCTTGCTTAAAATGGGTTAATTATGAGCACTAGGAGCTTTCATATGCTGCTGGAGCTTCTGTTCAAATCTAATTTCTCAAAGTATATTGCGAGACACTAATGAAAACCCAAAGAGACACACGCATTCAGGAGATGTATAGCCAATGAATTTTCTGTTGTTTTTATACTGAACAACTTTTTTTATATCCTAACATTTTTATGCCAGCTATGAAAGAGATAAATAAATATTTATGACATTCACTCAATTCCACAGTAACAACTAAGTTGCTCATGTTCTGACTCTGGATTGAAATGTGCATATTTCAGTGGCTGGAAGCCTCAACTCTAAATGAGAGAGCCACAGAACACTGTCATTACACACCCTAAAGCCACTCATTTGAGTCACCACAAGGATGGACTCTTGATAGCAGTACATACCACACTGAGTTAAGTGGCCGTAGACTTAGACACAGACGTCAGCACTGCCCAGCAAACAACCAGGAGCGCGGCAGAATTACCGTGGATACAAGTTCCACTGAAGGTTTTACCATGACTAGAAAAGATGGATCAAGGGAAAAAAATGAAGTGACTGAGGACACAGAGGAACAAATGAGGACACTTCCCACCATCCAGCTACCTTGCAGAAACTGTGTCCTTTACCAAACACAGCCCAGTTCACCCCTTGGCATATTGACTGAACTTCCACTTCAAGGAGACTTTGGTAGGCACAAAATACTAATTATAGAGAATTGGCCAGGATTTAACAGTGTGTGGTGCATAAGGTAAAAACAGTTCATCGGCCAGTAGCCTCTAGCCCACAGAATGTCTTCTCTTTGTGGTTTGTCTTAATTGATATAGTGCCACATTATTAAACAGAGGGATTACACACACACACACACACACACACACACACACACACACCCTTTTCTAGGTATTCTTGGAAAAACAAACAAAAACAAAAAAACAAACAAAAATAAGAAAACCAAGACCTACCTACATCCGTGAAGCATTCCCTTGCGGTACCCACTGGTTGGAGCTGAACAGTGGCTCACACATACCCTTTTCTAGGTATTCTTGGAAAAACAAAACAAAACAAAACAAAACAAAAAAACAAAAATAAGAAAACCAAGACCTAGCTACATCAGTGAAGCATTCCCTTGCAGTACCCACTGGTTGGAGCTGAACAGTGGCTCACTCAGTCCCCACCCTAGTCTGTTTCACTCACAAAGGCCTGGCCCTTGTAGGCACCTGAGCTTGCAGATCTTATAATAGGGGACACCGTAAGACCATTAAAATACACCACACCTTAGATACACATGTATCCTGGTTTCACCTAAACTAACATGGTTCTATTTCTCCTTAGACTGCTTTTTGACACCAGGAAACGGGAGAATCGGGAAAGGCAATTCACTGCCATCCACCTGACCAGAACTCACCACTGACAAGTGGCAACAAGGTGCTGGCCCCGCTAACCTTTCCACCCTCGTTTTCCCTGGCTCCTGCCACCCTACCTGTATGATCCACCTGTACCAAATCACCGGCACTCCCCATACAGGCATGGTGCCTGCCTCTACCTTTATTATAGTCTCCTGACCTACAATGTTGATTTTTGCATCCTCCCAGGAGACTATGCACCCCAAGGGCAACTATAGTTTCTGTCACACTCACCCTGTAAGCCCAGAGTCCAGCACAGTACTCAGAACATATTTATTGCACAACAGACTCACTAGCAAATTCCAAGTGACCAAGTGACCCTCAGACCCTCAGAGTATTTAGCTTAGATGCTGCCCCTCCCCTACCCACCCAAACCCATCCCTCTGTCTTGTTTCTCACTCCAATGAATAACTTTTTGGTTATCCTTAGCTACCACATGATCACCTGTTTATTTGTGCTTCCCTGACTGCTCCTGGACCTTAAAGGAGAAAGCCTGTGTCTCACCCCTCCCCACCCTTGGGTACTGGGGATTGATTCCAGGGGCATCCTACCTCTGAGCCACACCCCTAACTCTGTTTTTAAATTTTGAAACGGGGTGTTACTAGGTTACTGTACACTGGCCTCAAACCTCTGCTTCTAGTGTCTCAGCCTCCCAAGTACTGGGACTAAAAGCCTGCACTATTGCACCTTTTAAATGGCCATATCCATGGGGCTCACCATTGTGCCCCGAACCCTGCAGCAGCTCAACAAATAACAGAGTGAATGGATGAAGCGATATAGGAGTCCTTTCACATACATCTTTATTTCCCGTAATGGACACTGTAGTAACCATTATCTTCCTCATCACTGTCATCCTCACCACCAGTATCATTGCCACCAGCACCACCACCTCCATTTGGCAGATCTTAGAGACCCGGTGCACACAGCTTGTTAGCCTGGAAGCCAGAGTCCAAATGCAGGCCATCCTGTCTACAGTAACTGAAATGCAGCCAAGGGGATGAAGAGGGCCAACAGTGGGGCACAGTGATTATTCTGTATGTTTCCACCCGCTCCTTCACACCCTCCCAATTTAAAAGTCAAAGGAAATAACTGCATGTTTAGGTCCTGTCCAAGACAAAGTCATGCTCATATCATGTGCATTACCCTGTAATGCACCCAGAAGACAGAGGGCTAGCAGTGCATGCAGAATTCAATTCTAGAAGTGACATGCCTGATGTCTTTACCTCCAGAATGCATCTCATATCTCCTTCCTCTGGAGTTTTCTGTAAGTTATGGATTAATAAACTTTCCCTAAGAATGCAGCTTTATTAATCTTGCAAATATTCAGGAAAGGAAAATATTTTCTTCTTCTCATCTAAAGTGAATTATGGTCTGCAAAGTCCCAAGTGTGCGGACAAGAAATAAAGTTGCTTTCTGCAGCAAATTGTGTTTGTGGTGGTAGTTGTTTCCCCCTCTCAAGTCAGATTTGAAGAAAAACAAAATACCTGTGAAGATAACAGGGGCGACCAAGGTCACAGCAAACCATGATTCAGTTTCCAAAGAGAGAAAGTTAGCATAGGGTGGTATTAGTTCAAACCTCTTCTCTTAAGATTGAAAAACAAAGGTTCAGAGAGAGGAGGTCCATTATCATTCAACTCCTGGATTCAGTTTCTACACTGAAGCATGTCCTTTTCCAGAGAAGAGCTATGTGACTTTGTGTAAAGGATTCTACTTGTCTGAGGGGAAAGGAGACAGGAACCACCACTGTAGCATGCCCATGTGTACCACACAGGGTTCTGACTGTGCCCCATGCATTATTTATTTTGATTTACTAAACAATCCTCCCAGGACCCATTGTTCAACTCAGGCTCTGAGAATGAAAGGTTTTCCCACTGCCACAGAGCTAGTCTTTAGACCAGCCTTGGATTGCCCATCTGTAAAATGGGGCTAGTAAATCTCATCCCGCCCATGCCACAGGACTGTTCTGAAGATAAAGAAAATACCTGAAGAGTTTGTGTGCATATATGTGTGACAACGTAGACATATAAAATGCCACACAAACATAAGATTACTATAGTCAGAATGTGGATTTGCCTAGATATTCACCTGCTGCCTTCCTTTATTTCATCCAGCACTTAAATGGTGGTTGGTTGGTTGGTTGGTTGGTTGGTTGGTTGGTTGGTCGGTCGTCCAGTTGGTCGGTCAGATGGATGGTTGGATGGTTGGTTGGTTGGTTGGTTGGTTGGTTGGTTGGATGGTTGGTTGGTTGGTTGGTTGGTACTGGGGTCTGAACCCAAGGGCATTCTACCTCCAAGCTGTCTACACTCCCAGCCCTTTTTAGTTTTTATTTTGAGACAGGATCTTGCTAAGTTACTGAGGATCTTGCTAAATTGTGGAGGATGACCTCGAGACTGTGGTCCTCCTATCTCAGCCTCCCAAGTACTGGAATTAATGTATGTAACCAAAGAATCAGATCTAAAATGCCATTCACTGCAAAGGGGAAATGAATGAGCTCCAGCTCCGCTCTCAACCCCTTGGCAACCTGGCAATATGTGTGCCACATCTCGCTAGGCAGTCTCATCATCTACAGAATGAGCACGCTGTTCTGCAGGCTATGGGAGCCCACCTGGCTCTGGCATTCCATGATTCCAGAGGGGCCCTGATGCACACCATGAGAACTGCACTAGAACTGCATGTGACAGGACCACATTGCCATTCATTCTCCCTCCTCAGTCCTGTTGAAATACAGCTTCACAGTACCCTATCCAAATTCCCTGGCATCCGCTGTGTTCAGCATGCAGATTTTATTTTAGATTTTAGAAAGGCAGCATGTATTACACCATACACTTACCTTTTGTTTGGAATATTCCTGCCCAGGTTTGGGGTGACACCTGTGATCAAATTCATTACGCTTCTGGAGCAAAATGTATGGCGATTACCACTGAGAGGGACCAAATACAGATCATAAGTAGCCTCGTGCCGGTTAGTATCAGGTCAGGTTTTGCCACTAAATGAGTCACCCAAAACCTTTTGGGTGATCAGTCTTTCAGATTCTGGAATTGCAGAGAAGGACCAGTGTAGTCTAACTGCTGTGGCCTATTCACCAGGGCACCCAACACGACCAAATATCACCTGACAAGACAGACAACCCACTGGGAGCAGAGTCCTCTCAATTTCCTGCCAGGAAGGACCAGTGGGTAAGGGTAGGAGGACAGGGAAAGGAGGAATTAGGAGCTAATCCAAAACTCAGTATTTCACATCGCTTTGTTCCTTTAACTCTGCAAAATTAATAAACATGTCTAAAAGAGATTTAACAGTCATGCACTGGAGAAGGACATTCTGACTGACCTGTGCCACCCATCACACAACAAGGAAACTGCCTACAGACATATTTTTCAGCACATGTCCCTGTTGTTAAGCAACACACGACTCTACTTTCCTGGTACATGAACAAGTCCGCTGCCTGCTTCTCTCAGATCCATTTCTGGCCCCATGCCCTGCTCTGTTGGGTGTCTTGAGAAGTTGGTCTCAACTACGATTCTCAGGCTCCCTTGCCAATAGACTTCCGGTTAGGTTCAAGCACAGGGGAAAATTGGCAGGAGACAGCAGGAGGAGGAGAAGCCAGGGTATTTCCCTCCCTTTCTCTCTTTCTGCTTAAAGGTAGCATCCCCAGAAGTGGCTCTGGCCCATTTCTGTGTAGCACTACTCCCACCAAGCAGCCTCTGCTATGCTTCCAGCACCCCTGCTCCTGCTCTTTCTCCCAGTGTGGTCTGTCCTCCAAGTCCCCCTGCCTCCTGCAGCCCACTCTCAGGGTTCTGGTAACACACATCCTCTTAGTGCCTGCAGATCCAGAGGCAGCCTGGCCTCCTGCTATTGCCAGTCTCTATCCTTGGCTTCTTTTTTATCCTTTCAGCTCTGCCCATACCTTTGCAATTAGTTTCCTGTGTTAAATCCTTCCTGTTAAGCCACCTGGTGTGGATGTCCTGACTAGATTGCCACTGACACAGTGGCTATTGTTAAAATGATTAAATTCCGCCTGGGCATCATGGTAGTGGGGGGCTGTTTGGGGTGTGTTTAGGGAGAGCACAAAGAGGCACTTTCACCCCTGACACACACTGGTGGGCACAGTTCCAGTCTGTAGGCTGCAATTTTAAACCAGATGCAGATAACCCAACAAGCCAGCAATCACACCTGTAAAATACTTATGTTCCTGTGGGATTTGACAAGAAACTAGAAAGTCTCCTCTGATCTATTCCCCAAATACCTTCTCCCCCACTGAAGTTATATATGCCAGAGATGGGAAGCAAAGCACATTATAAGTAACTAAAATCACACCTGAAACCCTTAGATGAGGAAGTCCTCTGTTGTTATTGAGTCTTGTAACTCCTTTGATTTGATAAAACTAGAGAGGAAAAGGAAAGAAGGAAAGGAAGAGAAGGACAGAGGAATCCAGATTAACAAACCTGGAGCATACACCTGAAGATGCAATGAAGTGGGTGTTTAACAAAGTCTGGTACTCAACACATCTAAGACAGATAGACATTCCTTAGACTGGCAGGCAGAGGGAGGGGTCAAACATAAGACCCAGCCTATGTCTTATGACATATATAGATAGATAGATAGATAGATATAGGTGTATTATAATTATACATCATAGTGAGGTTCAGAGTGATATAGACATACATGCACAGTTGACACTTGGTCCCTTGTACATGTTAGTGAGTTTGGTAGTGATACTTTCATATGCGGACATGACATCATTTGAGCTGTTTCCTTCCTCAATCCTCCTTTGTCCTCTCCCCACCTTCCTCCTCTAATCCTCTTCCACTACTATTTTGGTCTCTTTCCTTGTTGGTCTAAAGTCTCTTTTGTTTCTTCTTTTCTCTCTAGCTTCCACATATGAGAGAAAATATACAATCCTTGACTTTCTGAGACTGGCTGATCTCACTTAGCATAATATTCTCTAGTTCCATCCATTTTCCTGCAGATGACATCATTTTGTTGTTCTTCATGGCTGAGTAAAATTCCATTGAGTGCATATACCATATTTTTGTTATCCATTCATCCATTGATGGCCACCTAGATTGATTCCATAATTTGGCTATTGTGAATTGTGCTGCTATAAGTATGGGTATGCATGTATCACTACAGTATTCTGAGTTTAATTCTTTTGAAAAGATACCAAAGAGTGGTATAGCTGGGTCATATGGTTCCATTTCTCGTCTTTTGAGGAACCTCCTTAATGATCTCCATAGCAGTTGTACTAATTTACAATCCCACCAACAGTGTAAGAGTTTCCTCACATCCTCACCAGCATGTATTGTTTGTATTCTTTTTTTTTTTTTTTTTGCGGAACTGGGGATTGAACCCAGGGGCATTCTACCTTTGAGCTAAACCCCCAGTCCTATTTTTTATTCTTTATTTTGAAACAGGGTCTCACTAAGTTGCGGAGGCCTCACTAAGTAGCTGAGGCTGGCCACGAACCCGGATCCTCCTGTCTCAGCCTCCCAAGTACTGGGATTACAAGCATGCGCCACCATGCCCGGCTTGTTTGTATTCTTGAGGACTGCCACTCTAACTGGAGTTAGATGGAATCTCGGTGTAGTTTTGATCTGCATTTCCCTGATTGCTAATGTTGATGAACACTTTCTTTCATATATTTATGGGCCCTATTTATTTCTTCTCTTGAGAAGTGTCTATATATTATGGTATTTATTTTTTAAAGAGAGTAATGCTAGCCCAATACCCCCACCTTCTTCCTTCACCTCTTTCTTCCCGGCCTCTCTTATCCTAGCCACGCCGATTTATGGCTACTCAAACAAATCAAGACTTCATTCTCCACTGAGACCTCTGGGACAGTCCGTGTACACAGAATGAAATCTGGACTCGCTCATGTCAACCCACAGACAGCAAAGAGAAAACATACAGTGTTACTTGGCTAACCAAGTAGTCAGCTGTTCTTTTCCTTAACCTTGTTTTATATGAGACGACCTCTTTTATATCAACCTAAACTAGTACTGCACAGGTTATGTTCACTCCAGAAAACACAATGAAACATTTGCTGATAATAGGATATGAGAGAAGGGGGAAAGGCGAGACACATGGCATGGGGAAGGAGGAATGTGAAATTTTATCAACACTGATGTGGTAAGAGGTAACCTTTAGAGAGAAATGAATATCTGCCATACGTTCCAAAATATAAATATTATTTGAATGGGGGGAAGAGAGTTGATTTATGAAAAGATTAATAGCATAAGGGATAGCACACACACACACACACACACACACACACACACACACACAGAATGAATTGGCAAGTAATAATCACCAGGGGGATTGTACTCAGACATCTCTCCCATTATCCACCCTTCTTTATGTATGTTACCATTTCCACACATAATCACGTTTCCAACCAGCATTCCACGATGTTACCAGCACAGTGTATTTGAAGATCTTAAGTCAATGGGGCAAGGTGGAAAGAGCCCTAGTCTGGGCACAAGGAGACCTGGGTCTCTATTCCAGCCCAGCCTGATGACTTGAACACCTGTTTCCATTTCCCTAGACCTGTGGCTCCTCATCTGAAAATGGAAATAACACTCAGTAATCTCAAATATGCCAGAAAAGTCAAGCTAGAACTGGGGCTGCACACCAGCACTTGCCCCCCCCCCCCCAGGCAGGCAACAAGCCATTATGGTCTACCTGCGATGCCAGAGCAGTGCCAGGAGCCAGGCTCGGCCTGGGACCCAGTCCCTGTCACTCAAGCCAGACAGAAATCCAACCAAAAGGGAACCGTATCCTTCGCCCAGCCCCTTACTCCCCATGGGGAACCGTAGATGTCTGTCTGGGGCAAAGTGACTGGCTGCTATGTGGACTGGTCACTTGCTCGGCCCCCTTCGCCACTTAGCATTCCCACTGGCTCGTTGGGACCAAGGACATTCTCTTATGACCTCTGAGCTGTTGGTCTGCAAGGGAAGGTGGTGGCCCTGTGTAAGGGGGCGCTCAGCTACCCACAGCCTTTTCCCTGAGGCCATTCCGGGTGGCAAGTGAGAACATAGGGAGCACCTAGCATTAGTAAACATTCACTAGGCACCAGTGTTTTTCCTCTCCCAGCTCCCTGACATTTGGCATAAGAAAGGCTGTATATATGATGAAAAACTGATAGGTAGAAAGCTTAATGTTTTAAAAGATAGCATTTGCAATAGCCACTCCCCAAAATATAAAGCATATAAAAATAAATCCAACAAAGAATGCATACCTGTGTGAAAAAATACTATATTGAAAGGTATTAAATAAGAACTTAATAAATGGAGAGAGCTACTCATTTATGGGTAGGAAGACTTAATATCATAATGATGTCCTTCTCCCTAAATCAGTCCATAAATTCATTGCAATGCAAATCAAATCTCAAGTGTATTTTTCCAAAACCTTAAAAGATGATTATAAGATATATGTGGAAGACAAACGGCCAAGAAAAGCCAAGACACTTTTGAAGAAGGATATGGTGACAGATTTGTCCTTCCAAATACAAAGTCTTGTTATAAAGCTGTAACAATAAAGTGTGGTCTAGGCAAAAGAATAGACAAAACATATGCCCCAAAACTGACTCTAAATACCAAAATATTATTTTTCCATATGGAAGAACACTGAATGAATCCCGACCTCACACCACATATACACACATGGACACCTATACTTCACATGGATTACAGAACCTAAACGTGAAAGGCAAAACAATAAAGCTTTTAGAAGACAATAAAGGAGTATCTTCATGACATCATGGCTTAAAAAAAAGACTTTCTTAAACAAGACATAAAAGTGCCAACCCTAAAAGAAAAGATTGATAAATTCTACTACATTAAAATTAAGAAGTTAGATAGCAAAAGGTTGGCCAGACTCCAACTTCTATGTGGTCTATAAATCTATTCAGCCTCCCAAAGGAATAAATTACAGTAACCTTTTTGCATTCAGTGGGACTGTGTTCTACCAATACACGCCATAGCTAAGAGTCTGCATCTAGCTGGCCCATCTTTGGCTTTATCCACAATCAGATAACTTGCACTTCTTGGCTTAACCTGAGTATGTTTAAATGGTTGTGGTTTATATTTAGAACTTATGTGAATATGAATATAGCACAGCTCAGAATAATGTGGCCTTTATTTATGTCCAAGCCAAGCATCACCACCTGCCATGGCCATTCTACCACCAAGCCAGCATCAGGCAATAGTTTTGCGCAGCATCTCTTCCTTACCCTCCGTACTCTCTTTGTTATATTTACGATCATTCACATTGCAAAGTTCACACTTGTTCTGCTGACTGCTGGGATGTAACTACCACTTCCAAAACTACTAGGAGAAATCTGCACCAGCAAAAGAAAAGACAGAAAACCTTGGGGAGATTCTCAGTGTGACCAACTTCTAATTCCACAGGAGAAGCTAATCTATGATCTCCCCATACAGTCATTATTTAGTGCCAAAAGCTGACCACAGTGAGACTGTCTGTCTCCTACTTTCTGTCTCCTCTCACTCTCTGTACCATGCATTTGTCACCAATATTCTGCTATTTACTCCACGTGTGGCCCTGTATACAGTAATATATGAATATAGGCTAGGATAATTTTTTTAATGTCAGCCAGGCATGGTGATGCATGCCTGAATCCCAGTATTTTGGAGGCTGAGACAGGAGGACTGCAGGTTAGCACAGAGCCAGCCTCGATAACCTAGCAAAGTCCTCAGCAACTTAGTGAGACCCTGTTTCAAAATAAAAATAAAATAGGGTTGGGGGTGTAGCTCAGAAGTAGAATGTCCCTGAGTTCAATCCCCAGTACCACACACAGACAAAAAAATATCCAAACATGGCTTATGCTTTAGATGATATGAACTTTTTCAGGAGAATGTCCCTCACATATATCAAGAGAGTTGCTAGTGTTGACATGATTGTGCCTAATTATGACACTCTGTTACCAACCATAAGTTATTTCTTGAGAACTCCAAGGATAGGACCCTCATAAACCTTCAAAGCATTTAGTGTCAGGGTACTTAGTAATTAATTAGCATTGTCATTTATAAATTTCCTCTTTGACTGAAAGCATTTATATTTATAATGCTTCCTATAATGGAAGTTGGATAGCCCTTCTGAATCAACTAGCTCAACAGAACAGATCTGGATAAGTAGTTACTGTTAATGATTCTAAGAGATGTAATAAAACATAGAAGTGACTCCCAACAGATGATTGTTACTATTCCCTTCCAAATCCTCATTACAAAGTAAAGAATGGCAACAAAAATAGTTTTCAAGTTCACTAATCACAAAGTATTTCAATATTGTCTATGGAAAACAATTAAATCTTTTTATCCACATTAAGTTAATGAACCACATGAGACTGCAGTCAATTCAATTTAGCAAAAATTTATTGAGCATCTACTATATTCTAGACACCAAAAGTTAAAAGAGGAAGCCATACTTCTTCCTCCTAAACACTTGATGAATGTCCTTTATTCCAGGACCATTATTGGACAAAATAATATTTATTTTTATTATCTGTATAGTGACTAGCTAAAAACTGATAATTCGGTGGATCACTGCTTAGGTTTATTCTTCTGAAAAGCATATTCAAAAGAATCCTGTGGGATGATGAACATCAGATTTAGGATGGTGTTTATATCTGGCAGGAGAGAGGGAGATATGTTCTGGAAGTGGTGACTAGGAGGCTTAAACTATATTTGTATGGCTTTATTTCATTAGCTAAGTTGGAAGGTACAGAACTTTTGTATTTCTTAAATGTTTTACCCAATATTTCACATCACACCCATTATTTTCATGGTAAAAATTGTAAGTGATTTCCTAGAAACCTTTTCTCCAATCTGTCTCATAAAAGAGGTGCTTCTTGAAATCAAAAGTTCTATGGTGCTCTGGTCTGGATCTTAAATGTTCCTCAAAGGCCCTTACGCTAAAGGCCAGCCTGTGGGGTCATTGGAAGGTGGGTCCTGTGGAAGGAAGTTAGATCCGTTCGGGTGTGCCCTTCGTGGGGATACTGGAACCCCGGCCCCTCCTTTCCTCTTTCTCTCTGCTTCCTGACCACCAGGTGAGCAGCAGCTCTGCTCCACCCTGTGCTCTGAGCCCTGATGTTCTGCCTCACCAAAGACCCCAGAACAATGGAGCCCAGTGACCATATCTGAGACCTCTGAAACTATGGGCCAAAATAAATATTTCCTCCTTTTAAGTAGGTTATCTCAGGTCTTTTGTCATAGCAACAGAAAACTGACTAACACATATGGCAAATGAGGTTAGAAAATTCTTCATGAGTTCTATGAGTTTCTTTCTTTTCTCTGACCATTCAACATGTCATTCGGCACTACAACTTGCTAAGAGCAGAACATATAATTCAGTACTTTCTGAAATTGAAGTTGAGTGTAGAACTTTTTTTTCCCCTCTGAGCACTCTTCTTTTTAAATACTCATATAATCTTGGGGGAAACCGGTGTTCCCAGGGACTCCATTTGGAAAGTTGCTCTATAGTAAAGCTATTTCAACTACATAATCTAGATTATGACCATAGCCAACTGAACCTATCCTTAAACCAATACAAACCTTCCTGCCTGCCTGTCTTTGCCTGTGTAGTTCTGCACAGTCTGGACTCTCTCCAAACCCTGAGAAACTCCTAGTCAACCTTCAAGACCCAGCTAAAATTCAGGCTGCTCTGTGTAACCTTTCCCACCCTTTCCATACTCCAGATGGACTACTCTACAGATGTTTCTAGCACTAACTAGACATTTTCTGTACCTGCATGTTACTCGTGCTGTAGTAATTATCCATGCCATGAGGCCAGTTCCCTAGATGTCAGACTGCCTTTGCATCTTGGTACTGTTCAAAATACCTAGCACAGAGCCAGACCAGGCACAAAGCAGGTGCTCAATAAACATGAGTGGCATAGAAGTGATATTTATGTGCATGACCAGAATTTTCTTCCTTCATTTTCCAGACAGTCTCTGTCTTAGCCCATTTTCTGTTGTTAATAACATAATACCACAGACTAAGCTTTAATGCAAAGAGGTTTATTTGGGCTCCCAGTGCTGGAGGTCCAAGGTCTAGGGGCCACATCTGGTGACTGCCTTCTTGCTAGCAGAGTCCTGAGATGGTGTAAGACAAGAGACAGAGAGCATGAGTGTATGTCTCCTCTGGTCTCTCTCTCCCTTTTCTTATGAAGCCACCAGGACTCAATCACGAGGCCTCCAGCCTAATAGCATGATCCTAATCAGTTTCCAAAAGCCCCACCTCTACACACCATATACTCAAGCTTCCAGACTCTTGATGCCTCACAAATGGGGATCGAATTTCAATGCATGGACCCTTGGGGGACACACTCAAACCATATCCACACCACAGCAACTTCTCATTTGTCACACTGGCAAGAATAAAAGTGAATACACAGAAACAGTGACTGAGACAAAGAGATAAAGAACAGAGAAGGAAATGACTAAGGTGATGGATAGCAAAATGACAGTTCATGCTCCAGCCAAGAGACAGGCAGACTGACCACCAGAGAGAACCAGAAGTTGGCAGGGAGCCTGGAGCAGGTGCAGAGGAGTTGGTAGTGTGTAACACTTGCCTTAGGTGGTCAACACTACTGACAGACTTGCTCTCCTAGTCCCAGCTGTGTGAGAGGGCCCAGCCCTGGTTCTTATCCCCAAAGTAAGCAGCCCACCTTCACCAGCACAAAACTTGCATCATTTTAGCTGGGAGCTCCTTTTTATTCAGCAGAATCTTACTTCTGTTTTCCTTTCTCTTTACACGAATTCCCCACCAGCATTGGAGATGGGCTATTTGTCAGGTTCAGATAAAATAATAATAATAATAATAATAATAATAATAATAAAAGCAAGCTGGCAATTTCTTTCCAATAGATTATGCTGTATATTTCATGAAATAGAAGCCAGAGGAGTTTTATGATTCCTGAACCAAAACCTTCCCCCCTAGCTGAGGACTAAATGGAAGAACAATACAAAGAGAATGTCACAGAAAGAGAGACCTGAACATTAGCTCTCCAACCTAAAGGAAGCATTCAGGTGATTAATTGGCATAATGGGCTGTTTTGTTTTGTTTTGTGTTTACACGAGTTCACATCCTGACATGCATTTCAAAGATGGAGTGCAGCAGTGCTAGTTTTTATGGATATAAATGCGGATTTCCTACTGACACTCTTTTCAGTACAGAATGTCTGGCTGGCTCATGCTCTTAGCCTGACAGCACCTTCCCTGCCAAGTTTTATTTATATTTTCAAGCCACTTCTCTATCCTGATATAGGAGACAATCTGGTTCTGTAGAAGGAGCACTGAACAAGGAGTCCAAGAATTATGGTTTGCAATGGTGCCCCTCAGCTATAAATTTATGGATACCTTCAAGCTTGATTTTTTTCCCAATCTATAAATTGGGGAAGTTGAACTCATCCACCTCTAGAATTCAATCAATCAATCAATCAATCAATCAAAGTCATTTTATTTTCCTCAACATAATTGCTGATAAGGACACTGGCATCGAGACTTTGGCATGATGTGCATGTCCACGATTCCTTTTCACAATGTGGAAATGTTCAGGAAATATTTCCAATAAAATAGAACAAAAGAAAATGTTTGTCCGAAATCCTAAAACATATATCTTCCTCTCTAACCCCTGGTTAACAAAACAAACACACACAAAAAGAACAGATAACATTTTCATTTCAAGGGGAAGGGTTTTTATCTGTTTTGAAGGATAATATTAATAGCTGACTAATATTATATATTATATACTAGGTACTGTTCTAAGTACTTTATGTCAATTCCTGTAATATTTATAAAAATCTTATGAGAGAGGTACTGTTATTTTACTATAAAGAGAAAACACAGAGAAGTCAAATGAGCTGGCCAAGGCCACACAGCTTCTCACTACCTACTACACCTACTATAGCACCTTTTAGTTTGAGAATTTCTGTTACCACAGCTAGTAACCAATAACAGTAGTAGTGCAGTCTGTGCATCAGTAGTTAATTTCCTAATTGAACTGGGCATGGTGGTGCACACTTGTAATCCCAGTACTTGGGAGGCTGAGACTGGAGAATCTAGGTTGGTGGCGAGCCTCAGCTACTTAGTGAGGCCCTGTGCAACTTAGTGAGACCCTGTTTCAAAATAAAGAATAAAAAATAGGGCTGGGGGTGTGGCTCGGAGGTAGAATACCCCTGGCTTCAATCCCCAGTGCCGCAAAAATATAATTTTCTAATTGATTAGTTACTAATTAATTGCCTGATTAATAAGTATTTTCACAGATACATGGGTAGATGTGAACCAATACCAACCCGTACCTGTTAGAAGCTGTCAAAAAGTCACAAGTCTTCAAAATACCTACCATCAGCCCAGTACCTTGTTGGCAATAAAGCAACACCCATTTTGTATTAGCATATAACATGGGGAAAATCTGTAGAATGCTTTTACGGGAAGTCTTACTATTTCATTATTCCCTGTTAAATTTTACAACCGCCTTGGGAGGTAGCTGGTCTCACCTCCCCACTTAGAGACAGCCTAACCTGTGGTCAGGATAGATAGACCCTGGAACCCAAATGGGTGGGTATAAATTCTGGTTCTATTCCTAATTTGCCAGGTAATTTCAGGCCAATTGTCAAATCTCCCTGGGCCCTCGTTCCCTTATCTATCAAATGGGAATAAGGAACCAAGTATCTACTTCCTAGGCTTATTTAAAGATTAAGTTAAGATGTGCCCAGTTCTGACTCTAATAATTCCATAAAGATTAGTTATTCTTAATTTATTAATATGATGAAGTTTCTTGCCAAACATCAAAAAGACAGGTAGTAGCTAGATCCAATCCTGACCTTCCAATTCAAAATACCATCTTCTTTCCTTAACAGAATCCCATACTATTACTAAAAAAAAATCACCATTTTCTTGATGTCTTGTCATGTGCCAAAGCACACAATGAGAGGATTTTCCCCATAAAACTGTTCAAAGACCCATAAGGTAGGTAATAATTGTCCCTGTTTTGCAGGTGATAAATCCTAGGTTCTAAGAAGTTAAGTGATTTATCCTCAATTGCTTAACTGGTGAGCATCCTTTGTCACAGTAAGTCCTAAATAACACTTAACGCTCCTGACGACACCCTTTAATGTATGCTATTTTTTAAAGTGTCATCTAAAAGACATAAACTGTGATTTTCTTGCTTTGTTTGCTTTATTAGTTTGAGAGGATTAAATCCCAGCAAAAACAAAATGTTTGACTTGAGTGAATTATCAAAATGAAATGCTGTCTCAAATAGATTCTCCCTCTGCCTGCAGGGTGGCTCCAAGCCTCAGAAATCCACCAAACGCAATTTTTTACACGGGCACCATCAGGTACCAAGCCAAACACCCACTCATTTAAGAAAGATTACTTTGGAGGGCAAAGGGGAGTGAGGAAGCATATTCCTCTCTGGCTCTGGGAGGAGAAAATGAACAATAAGTGATACAATCTCTTCCCCGCAGCCTCGCACGCACAATGGTGTGTCTTGCAAATGAGACATACTGCGAAACAGCTTGTGAGATGAGCTTCATCAACAATAAGTAATTTTTATTCAGATTTTATTGTTGAATACAATGAACATGATTAAATGTTTCAGATATGCCTATTCAGAACTTAAGCAAACCATCAAAAAAAAAACCCTACTAAAAATCATCTTCTAAATCTGCTTTAGGAAGAGATTTAATTGCCAAGTTGACATGGAGCACCGAATCCCCTCTTGAGAGCCACACCGTTCCCAAGAAAAGAGCAACACCGCATCTGCACTTCCCACCTTGGCCTCCTCTCTCATCCCCGCTGATCCTGCCAGCCTGGCCAAATAGTTACAACGTCCACGTCGGCCCTTTCAAATCACTGCATTTTGAACTTCCTAAACCTGTCAGAGGGCCTCTGTGTATGGAAAAGAACAATAGCGCTTCAAAAGCCATTCCTGCGAGTTCTTCAATACTCCATTTGAATGCTAGGGTTTCAATCAAGGACGTCAGCAGACAATTTCTGATTGCTTAGAAGTTGACTTTTATGCAGCTTTGATTAGGTCGCCCCTCTCAATGGGAAATCAAGAAAATCTTTGATCCCTTTCAGTTTCCAGAATTGTCACCAAGCCTTGTCAGGAAAGGGAGTGAAAGAGATGGGGCAGGGGGAGTGTTCCTACTCCATCCAACCTCCCCATCGCCGCTGCCTCCCCCCCTTCTATCTTCTTGCCTGTGCAATTCACGAATCCATGCAGAAGGACTCATCGTTGAGATAATAAAAACAATGGGTGCTAATTCGGGGGGTGGGGATGGTTTATAATTTTATGGATTTGCCGAAGACCTATAATTGGCACATAAACGTACAAACGTGAACCGGATAATTAGGAGGTTCGGATCGTAAGCCACCTTTAATTTATATGATTACTTGCAAACATGTTAAGTGTGGTGAAGCCTCCGCGGAACCCCCACAAGGCCTTTATTCAGAGCCATCAACATCGTGAAAGTGCGTCTCGCCGGCCAGCAGGAGGGGGTGGGCGAGCGGCAGGGAGAAGTAGCAGCCCGGATTCTCGCTCGAGTCCCCGCGGGCTGGCTAGGAGAGGCGCAGTAGCTTGGAGGAGGCCTCGCCCGCGCGCGTCCAGCTCCGGGGCAGAGAAAGGCTCTCGACTCGCCCCTTTTCCTACGTAGCTAAACACTGGCGTGCGCCGACATCCAAACGCACACGCAGTCACCCACCCACTCGGCCACGCACCCCAGCCTCGGCGACACACATCGGAGCGCGCAGATGCCCGCGCCGCGGCGCCCTCCACTCCGTCCGCCGCCACCCAGCGCCAGGCGGTCGCAAGCACCCCGGCTTCCCCACCCCCACCTCATTCCTCCAGACTCTCCCAGCCCAGGCGGAAGTGCCCCGGCAGACCCCCAACAATGAGGACTTCTGTGATGCAGTTGGGGGTTGGGGAGAGTTGAGACGGAGTGGAACGCGCAGTCTGGCGGGTCCCGGAGGAGGGAAGGCAGCAGCCTCCAGGAGGCTTCCCCTGGCACCCGTCGCCCCCCGTTCGGCCCACCAGCACCACCAAAGAAAGGAAAGGGGAAAAGAAAAAGTGCCTTTAAAAGTGCAGAGAAAAGACGCGCCCTCCCACCAGGGGTCACAATAAGACTCCGCGGGACGCAGCCAGCGGAGGCAGCCACCCGCCGGGTTTGGAAATTTACTTTAAACACACACCCAAGGCCCCTTCCCCAAGCCGCGAAACCACCTCCCCGCTCTTCGGACTCCCTAACTCCGGGTTTGCTAGGCGGTTGAGAACCCCTTTTATTGCTTCTTTATGAGCCGAACCACAGGGATTTAAAGTTTCCCCAACAGGAAAAAAGCCGGCGCTCTGCAAGCAAGGCGGAGCGGCGAGTCTAGAGCCGAGACACCCGGGGCGGACCGGGGACCGGAGGGGAGTGGCGGGGTGACCGACGAGGGGCCTGGGGAGGGAATGGAGGAGACGGAGCGGCAGAGATCGGGGCGATGGAGAACTCGAAGAAGGACTGGGGTCCGAGGATCGCGAGATGCAGCTTTGACGGTGTCCGCGAAAGGGTTGGGGAACTGAGATCGGTTTTAGCGAGAGGTCCAGGCAGAACCGCGGCGCTGTCGCGAAGTAGTGACAAACCTGGTTAGGACGAGTGGGGAAGAGGGTCCGGTCCCCGGGGCGCCACTAGCGAGGCAGGGAGCTGGTTTGGGGAGCATAGGGTAGGTTCTAGGGTGGGAGAAGGAAGGTTTAGGGTGGGTAGAGCTGGGACTGCAGGAAAGAGGAGACTGCAGGGGGTCCCGGAGAGAGACAAGTGTCTTGGGTAGACAAGTCTGGAGAGAGGACCGCGCGTGGTGAGAAGTGGGGAGATGGAGGGGAGGACTCGGGAGGAAGAAGCAGAGGTCGCCTCTTTCCCCATCAAGTGAAGGGAGAGGACCGAAAACTGCTGCGGTCGCCATCCCGCAGCACCTCTAGACAAACTCCCGAGAGGCGCGCCCCGACAGCCCGCCTTCGCACCCGCGCTCCCGGGACCCCGCGGAGCCAACCGGCCCCCGGCGCCGGGTCCCCACCGGGCACCTGCCCGCGCCGAACTCCAGGGCCTCCGGGTGCCCCGCCGCGCCTCACCTCGGCTCGCCCAGAGCATCCTCCTCCGCTGCCACAGCCGCCCAGGAAGCGGCTCCCCATGCCCGGCGGGCGGCGGCACTCAGGCGCGCTCTCCAGCCCGGGGAAGCCCGGGCGAGCTCCGAGCTGGGTCCATCCTCCCCGGGAGCCACGGGCCCCGCGTCAGAGCAGGGGGAGGAGACCGGCCCCGCGCAGACCCGCCTCCTCCCGCGGCCCCCGCCCCGCAGCCCCGCGCCCGCCCGGCGCCCCGCGGCGCCGCTCACCTGCCGGCTCCGGGCCCCGCCGCCGGGCCGCCCGCAGCACGCCCTCGCCCCGGCCTCGGCTCCCGCGCCCGCCAGGGAGCTCGCTGCGCCGCCCGAGCGCGCTCCGAGAGCTTAGCCGAGTCGCGGTGGCGCCGAAGAGGAGGAAGAGAGAGCAAGCGGGCGAGCGGGGGCGCCGCGGCTCGCTGTCGCGCCTCTGGAGCCCCTGCGCTCACTCCCCATCCCGGAGTGCGGAGCCGAGGGACGAGCAGAGAGCAGGGGGTCCCCGCCCCAGCTGCGCCGGCGGGGAGGGGGCGAGGGAGAGGAGGGTTTCACAAACTCTCCAGCGTTTGCGCCACGATCAGCAGCAGCAGCAGCCCCCGCCCGGCCTCCCTCGTTTCTCTCTGGGGTCTACTCTTTTATCCAAGCCTCTAAACATACGCATCCCAAGCGCAGAACGGCAGTGGGCGCAAACAAGAGGGCTGGTCCCGCGAGGATTTGTTGCCCCCACACCCTTGGCAGGAGGGGGCGCTCGCTCCCAGCCGCCAACGCTGGCTGCAGGGCTCTGGCTTCCCAGGCAAAGGTGGGCAAGGGGAATGGAGGAGGCCGGCACCTGGCACGTTTTCACCAGTCCTAGGGAGGAATCCATGTCCCTGAGGCTAATCAGACCTCAGTTAACTCCAGCTTCCGCGTTCCCTCCACCCGCCCCACCCCATTCTTAGAGTGCCTAGGAGCTGACAATCCTCAGATCAGAACCTGCGCCCAATTGCTCCCTACTTCAGGTCCTAGCTCCCAAAGATCCCAAGAACACCAAATCGCAGAAAACATTGGGCCCATCTGAAAACACTTCCACCTGAAACTGGATTCGACTCTAGTCAATGCCAGTTGCTGGATACCTGTCTCCAGAGGCCAGGTGGGAAGGAGTGGGGACCCAATCATGTGCTGCCCTTGGAGCCCAGAGCTGAAGAGGAAATGAAGAGGGAGGCAACGTTTCCTTTAAAGCCAGGCATGGTGGTGCACACCTGTAATCCCAGTACTTGGGAGGCTGAGACAGGAGGATCACAGGCTTGAGGCCAGCCTCAGCAACTTAGGGAAGCCCTCAGCCACTTAGACCCTATTTCAAAATAAAAAATAAAATCAGGCTGGAGGTGTAGCTCAGGGGTAGAATGCCCCTGGGTTCAATCCCCAGTAAAACATACATACACACACACACACACACACACACACACGTTCATTCTTTTTAGGGGCCACACTCCTGTCCTCCAGCTGTATAATGGTAAAGTTAATGTGGTAGACTTGGGTTTGTTTTTTCCCCCGCATAGCTTGTCACCCATGAAAATTTAATGAAGCATTTAGGGTTATTACCTCCAGAGTCAATGGGCTAAAAATATTTAGCCTAATGCACTCCTTGTGGAGCCAATAGGTCCAAGGCTGGTACATACAAAGTCATAGAGAGACCCTCCCTTGCGCCACAAAATTCACGACCCATTAAACTTATTCCATAATAACATCTTCTGTACAAATGGAGGCCCTGGCAAACTTGACTGTCTGGGACCTTCTGAAAAGATAGCAATTTACATAGAGACAAGAAAAATCTGTGAGGTCACAGGCAGGATGCAGTCTTGGGAGAATAGTTGACCCAAGGAATCTGCCCACTAGGTGGGAGGGAGTTCCCATCCCTGATACTAACTCAGTTTCTTGCTACTTAGGGTAACGCACAAATCTAATGGTAGGGCAACTGGCTCAAGTTGCTCCAACTTTTCCAAAGTTGTAAAAAAGTGGAAAGAGTTGCCACCAGATACTCTTCTTCACTCTTGTGTAGAAAGTTCAGGTTGGCCAGCAATTCAGTGCCGATTAACAGAGCAAGCAGGGTGGGCATGGTGCACCATACATGGAATCCCAGTACTTGGGAGGCTGAGACAGAAGGATCGCAGGTTCTAGACCAGCCTCAGCAACTTAGTGAGGTCCTCAGCAACATAGAAACCCTGTTTCAAAATAAAAGTCAGGCGTGGTGGCATACAGCTGTAATTCCAGTATATGGTAGGCAGAGACAGGAGGATCATAGGTCTGAGGACAGCCTCAGGAACTTAGCAAAGCACTCAGCAAGTTACTAAGATCCTATTTCCAAATTTAAAAAATAAACAGAGCTTGGTGTCCTTGGGTTCGATCCCAAATTTTAAAAAAATCAGATTAGCAAAACATTTCAGTTTCTTCATCTATAAAGACACACCCCTGCCCTCAAGGCCAGCAGAACAGGGAGGAATCTGAGAAGCCATGGTTGAAATAGGGGGAGGCAATGTAGCAAACTGCTATGCACATCAGAAGGCTGGACAAATGTCGAACCTTGAATGGGGTACAGGAGATCCAACTTTTTACTGACTCTGCCCCAAACACTCACAGGTTCCCCATGCTTTGAGAATAGCCTGGGAACATGAAAGCTACTTTATGTGCATTTTAAGACCCTGTAGGTAAGAGCTGTGGCCTTCACCTGCCTTCCACCTTGTTCTGTTTTCAATTGACATTGTGATTACAGGCATTGAAGGGAATTGGGGACACTGTGTTGGCCAATTAATAGGAATGTAAGAGGATGTACAGCTCTATCTCTATTCAGTGTTGGACAAAGTCCACCATGGAAACTGGGCAAATTCCCATGAAATCCAACAGGGGCAACAAGCCGCAGCTGTTCCTGAGTCCAGGCTGGAAGAAAGCATGATATATAGATTCTAACTGCATACAAGCTGCCCACTAAGGACCCAGTGGCCTTCTGGGTTAAAGTAAACCAAATCTCAAAGGGATAGTGTGTTATTATGCTAAACATGTCAAGAAATAACTTATCCGAAAGCTAAGGTGCGGGTTTTCTTTGTTCTTGTTGTTCTTTTAAAATACCAATGTTAGTTGTATTAAGTGTGACATAAAGAAAAAAAATCAATAAACAGTCTTTTATCATCTACTCTAAAAAGCAGCAAAGTAATAAAAAGCATAGCAAAGAGGTATACATGACTCATTATGTTCTAGGCACAGTTTGGGATGCTTCCCATATTCACAACTTCTCAGTGAATATTGTGAAATAATATGATCATGGACTTTGGAATTGGATGGACCTGCTTCATCTTTTGTGTGTGCGCGTGTGGTACTGGGGACTGAACCCAGGGGCATTCTACCTCGGAGCTATACCCCAGCCCTATTTTAGTTTTTACTTTGAAACAGGGTCTCACTAAGTTTTGGGGGACCTCACTAAGTTGCTGAGGCTGGTCATGAACCTATGATCCTCCTGTCTCAGCCTCCCAAGTACTGGGATTACAGGCATGCACCACTGTGCCCAGGTCTGCTTCATCTTTGACAAGTTATCTTTCTGTATTTCTAAATCCACAACTCTGTACTGTTGATGAATAATACCTCCTTAATAAGATTGCTATAAACCTTAAGTAAGATAATATGTTGGACATGGCTGGCACTGAATAAGTCACCCAGTAAATATTGGTTTTCTTCCCAGAATAATTCCCAAATAGTTCATTTTAATTCAACAAGCATTGATGGAGTCCATTTAGTATTTCAAGCACTATGCTAGGCATTGGGAATAATGATGATAAATTAGAAACAGAACCTGCCTTTGAGGAGCTCAGAGTCAATTTAGTAAGAGACATGGTCATGAGTAGCATGCAGAGGGGCAAAAAGGTGTGATATCGAACTTTATAAGTCACACATGGTTCTCAGGGACTCAAAGGGACAGCTTATGTAAGTGCTGTTTAAAACTGACCAATGATTGAAAGCAAAACCAATTTTTAAAAATCATAAATCTTACTAGCAATAACTGCTTCTTCAAAGAAAGGAATGCAAAATGGACTATTCTGGGTATCATGCATTATTTAAAATTCTGTTTATTCCTACAATTGTTTCAAATAGTCCTCTCCTTGGATGGATTGTAATAAAATAAATTTGCACGTTAAGTTTTGCAGTTTCTTTCATTTCTTATATTTTTACTGAGTTACATTGTCAAATAAGAATTGTATCCATTTAATGCATACAATGTGGTGCATTGACACATGTACATTATGAAATGATCGCCACCATTAATCTAATAATATGTGCATTACCTCACCATAGTTACTGTTTTGTGTGTGATAAGAGTACTTAAGATCTACCCCTTAGCATATTTCAAGTGTACAGCACATTATTATAAAATATACCAAGCTATACATTAGATCTCCAGAACTTATTAATCTCATAACTGAATGTGTGTGCCTTTAACCCAATTCCCTCCATTTCCCCCACACTTTAGCACCTGGCAACCATGACTCTTCTCTGTTTTTATGACTTTGATTTCTTTAGATTACACATATATGTGATATTATACAGTCTTTGCCATTCCGTCTCTGGCTTATTTCACTTAGCATAATGTCCTCTAGGCTTATTCATGTTGTCACAAATGGCGGGATTTCCTTCTTTTTAAAGACTGAATGCTATTCTATTGTGTGTGTATTCCATGCTTTCTTTATGCCTACATTCACTGATAGACACTACATTGATTCTATGGCAAATAACTCAGCATTGAAAAAGGGAGTGCAGATATCTCCTAAGATGCTGATTTCATTTCCTGTGACTCTATTCCCAGGTGTGAGATTGCTGGGATGGATGGTAGCTCTACTTTTAGTTTTCTGAAGAACTTTCCTACTGTGTTCCAAAATGAGGGCATCAACTTATAATCTCACCCACAGTATGCAGGGGTTTCCTTTATTCTCCATCCTTGCCAATACTTGTTATTGTTTGACTTTTTGATGATAGCCATACTAACAGGTGTGAGGTGTTAGCTCATTGTGGTTTTGATTGCATTTCCAAGCGCCTTTTCATATACATGCTGGCCATTTATATGTCTTCTTGGGGGAAAAAATGTCTACTTGGACCCTTTGCCCATTTGTGTGTGTGTGTGTGTGTGTGTGTGTGTGTGTGTGTGTGTGTTACCGGGGATGGAACCCAGGGACCCAGGGGCATTCTACCTCCGGGCTACACCCCCAGACCTATTTTTTATTCTTTATTTTGAAACAGGGTCTCACTAAGTTG
>PVJS01023616.1:0-29430 GCA_004027185.1 Glis glis
TTTTTTTTTTTTTTTTTGTTTTTTGTTTTTTTTTTTTTTTTTTTTTTTTTTTTTTTTTTTTTTTTTTTTTTTTTTTTTTTTTTTTGCGGTGCCGGGGATTGAACGCAGGGGCGTTCTACCTCCGCGCTACGCCCCCGGCCCTATTTTTTCTATGCTTTATTTTTGAAACCGGGTCTCACGAAGTTGCGGAGGGCCTCGCTAGGGAGAGAGAGAGAGAGAGAGAGAGATTGATCGCACGCGCATGCGCGCTGAGGTTGGCCGCGAACCCGGATCCTCCGGTCTCCACCTCCCAAAGTACTGGGATTACAAGCGTGCGCCACCACGCCCGGCAGAGAAGACTTTGAGAGCAGGAGATAACACTGACAGACCTCTTCCCAGGATGCTCTTCACCCTTGTGTCCACAGACCACTAGAAAGTGATGCCCTGTGATTTGGCCATACTGCCTACTATCAGGGAATTAAAATTCCCACAGATTTCAAGCAACTATTTCATGACAGTTTTACCATTTTTATAGAAACGAATGTTTACTGGGAATTCTGATTCTTAGTGTGAGAAGATAAGAATGCACTCACTGATTGTGTTTTTATGTAAAATATTTTCTATTTCCAGTTAACCTCAAATGCTATTGAACACTGCAGGGCAAAACAACGGGTGTTGAATGCAGGGCAAAATAATGCAGTGCATATAAGACATATTTAATATAGTTGACTATTTGTATTAAGTAAAAGATATAATAATTGCAATTAATATTAAATAGCATGTGGTGTTGGCTTTTTTAGAATTATGTCTTACCACATAATCACTTGTGCTATGTATTGTACTTTGATTTTTATCTCCAATTATTGGTTCTCTTTTGTTGTTAAATATCTAAATTCTGAAAGTATTTTTAATCTTCAGTGAGGCAGTGAGGTCTAGGACAAATAAATGATAAAGTAGGTGATGTAGAAATTAGCAATATAAAAACAGCTGGGCTGACTTTTTGGACTGTCTCATTCATATAGAAATCACCTGAAGCAATCTCAAATTTAGGATGTCATCTTTGAATAAATAACAGTAGTGTTATGGTAGGAGCCATTTCATTGTCACTTTCTTGTGTTTCTTTATGTGATTTTTGTAAACAGTAATCCCAAAATATTTGCAATCAATCTCTTACTTTCAGTTTAAAATAGCATTATTATAAATGGGAACTATATACCTTTCAAAATGACAAATATCATTTAGCTATTCTGTCACTGAGTGACAAGAAGTATGCTAAAACCACGCAGTATACAGAGTTACAAGCCTACTAAATGAAAACTGAATGAAAAGAAGTCCGTGTATTTCCCTGCCTTCTGAAATTAGGAAGTTCTCTCGATGGAAGCAACCAGTCAAATTAAACATTTTCATTAAATATATATATATATATATATATATATATATATATTTTTTTTTTTTTTTTTTTTTTGCCGTACCAGGGATTGAACCCAGGGGCATTCTACCTCCGCGCTACACCCCCGGCCCTATTTTTTTATACTTTATTTTGAAACCAGGTCTCACGAAGTTGCAGAGGGCCTCACTAGGTAGAGAGAGAGAGAGAGAGAGAGAGAGAGCGCTGAGGCTGGCCGCGAACCCGGATCCTCCGGTCTCCGCCTCCCGAAGTACTGGGATTACAAGCATGCGCCACCACACCTGGCTCATTAAATATATTTTTAGAATTCACTTTTTTTTAAGTAGTTAAATATCTGGGTACACTTCTCATGATCTCCTAGCTGCTATCAATCATACATTTTTAAAAATATAACCCTAACTTCATTTGCAGATCCACCCCAAATACTTTTCTAAAAAAAGGAATCAAATTAAAAATAACTTCATAAACACAGAAATAACATGGAGACATCTTTTAATAGCCTTTATATAGCTATGCCTCTATGGGCTGTTTCGCTTGTGCCATAACACGTTTCTTCTTGTTATCTTTACTAAAGAAGTTTACTAAAGAAGTAAAATGCACCCCAACTTCAAGAACACGTAATATGTGATAGTTTATTGAAATTCTTGGTGAAACAAAGTAGATAGTCACACACCTATCCCTATAGCAAAACTTACTAAAACACCATCAAGCATCTTTCATTGTCTACGTTTTCTTACACTATAGCTATAACCATGCCCCCTCATTGTTCCATCTCCCCTTATGTCCAGAGGCTTTGCAAAAGGCCAGCAAAACACATAGGTACTTTGCATCCAAACTGCAGCAGTATCTTACTCCAATGCCCCCTGCATACTTTGCTTTGGAGTGAAATGACTGAACAAAGAGAAATTATTGATAAATCCTTAACCCTGCGGTTCAAGTTACTGTAGAAGGTTCAGTGGCACTATGGAAGGTGGTGTAGGGGATGTTGGGAGAGCTAGAGTGTCAAAGAGGTTTCACCAAAATGTTCTTAGAAAAGTAGTTGCCTTCATTCCAATACAAACATTGAAAAATAAAAATAGAAAGCAAAGAATGTGTGCAGATATTCAGGCCAAATATTTCATTAACGAAACACAGCATGCAGACGGCAAATGAAGAAAAACTTAGAAGGAAAGCTAACTGCTTGTGACAGAAGAAAATATTAGGCAGAAACTGATGATTAAAGAGGGCATCAATTCCATAAAATAAGAGGTTAAAGAAGAAATCATAAAATACATAAGTAAGAAACTTTTAGAACTAAAGCAAGAAACTAAGGGTAAAAAAAATCAATGTAGAAATCAACTTGCTATAAATCAAGTCATTAATAATGGAAGACAAATTTAAGAAAACATAAAAATGCAGATTAAAGCAATTAGAAGATGTTAGAATATACATCTGACATAATGAATCAGGAAAAAGTTAAACTTCATAAAGTAAATGTTTTGATTTAATATTTTGGGAGAATAAAACTTCATGTATTGCCTTATCTCTGGGTTAAAGTCACCCAGAGAGAAAAATAATCAAACAGGCCTCAGACTTTTCCTTAACAATGTCAGGCAGCAGAAATGAGTGGAGTTGACAAGTCACCAAAATTTAGGGAGGTGAAAAAATGTGATTTCAGGATAAATTGTATTGGTCTTCTTCTTTATGATTTGTATTTTTGAGGTCTTGTTAAGAAATCCTGACCTACTGAAATCACAAAACTATGCTTTTCTATTAAAAGTTTGTAATATTTGCTATTAACATTTAAACCTTTAGTTCACCTGGATTTTATTTTAATGCATTAGATGGAGTGATACTTTATTTTCCATATGAATAGACAGTTCACCCACCGTCACTGAGTCCACACTTTCCTCAATGATTCAAAATACTGCCTCTGTCATACACCAAGCTCCCGTGTATAGGGGGCCCGTTGCTTTCTACTTGTTCCACTGGCATACTTATTTATTCCATGAGAGTATCATAAATTTTTATTATCATAGAAGTGTTTGCAATGGCTTTCTCTCAAGACTAAATGATGTCATACAGTAAACACTGAAATGTAAATATTGCTGAGTAATGCCCAGTGCAAATTAAAGATGCCTGACTAGTAGTAGAGTAACTATCCATCCACTAACATTAAAGTGTCTGCTCATATCCACCTCTGCCAGTTGAGTTGTGTGCTTGATGAAATGTATCAAAAGGTACCGCCATATGTCACATAAAAAACTGATCATATTGACTTAAAAAATAAAAATGTATGCATACACCTGTGTGTGTGTGTGTGTGTGTGTGTGTGTGTGTGTGTGTGTGTATGTATAGTGATGGTGATAGTATCCAGGACTTGACTCTAACAACTTTGAAGTCAACCTATCTCTGAATTTCTGATTATGTGATATTTTATATAGTGGTTATAAGTTGGTTGCCAATATTGATCAAAGCTACTTATTAACTCCTTTTTTAGTTTTTATTTTTACTTTTTATTTTTTGTTCAGCAGAAAAAAAGAATCTCAAGAATCTCATATTAGTTATGAATTAATAGAAAATTATTATAAAGAAATTTCATATGCTAAATGGTATTTTATGGTATTATAGGAAAGGGAGTGAGATTTCAATAATTGCTTAGAATAATCAGAACTCGCTTTTGGGTTTGAGATTTACCCTGATACCACCAAACATAAAATGGATGTTAAAAAGTTACACACATATCAACATAAGCTTTACTTGTTCCCAAACTTTTTAATCATGCTGTATTTATTACTTTAATCACATAACTCAATTTAATATTAGAATAATAAGGGATTCCTTTGTGTGTGTAATGTGTGGTTCCAGGGATTGAATCTAGGGGCCTACCTCTGAGCTACACCCCCAGCCCTATTTTATTTTTTATTTTGAGACAGGGTCTCCTAAATTACTGCGTGCTAACCTTGACTTGTAATGATCCCCGTCTCAGCCTCCCACGACTGGGGTTACAGCCTGCACCCTGTGCCAGGTTTAGGGCTTCCTTTTTTAAAGCTATCAGTTTAAAGCTGTCACGCACATTATCTCCCTCCCACCTCTGAAATCACATATAAACAACAAGGAAATACCAATTCTATCCTGGTCAAAACAGAGGGAATGCTGAAAGACTAAACAACAACAACCAAAAGATGATTGTCACAATCATTAGAGATGAACCAAAGTGTAGGAGAATATGTAAGAAAGATACACATAGTTTCAGACTTTAGAATGAACTAAAAATATATTTTTTCTCCCAGAAGGAAGAAGCCTTACAGTGCAATTTTAAGAATCCTTATTTGCCATAACAGGACCGGGGTGTGCAGGCTTGGGGCAGATTCCTTTCTGAATCACAGGAAATCGAGTGATTATGTGCCGATATTAAAGAAAGCCTACCCATACTTTTTTCTTTTTCCCACTAATTAAAGAGAAAGTAAATGTTAGAATAATTGGCAGAAGGATACTTCAAACAGGAAAGGCCTACTAGTTTGTAACACGACCAAGTCTCCACCTCCAGTGTATTTTCCGAAAGTAGCTATCCAAGGACAAAAACTTGACTTCATTCAAAAATGAGTAATGAACAAAGAATATGCAAGAAGAGAGAAGGAACAGAAAACAGAAATAGCAGATAAGAAGACACCCCAGAAAGATACAGCAATGAGCAGACAAAAACTGCGATCAAATATCTCACCATGAATTTTAAAGTTTATAAAGCAATCACAAGAGCATAAAACAGATACAAAAATTCCAAGACAAGATAATGAAAAAATTAAAGGTTAAAAAGCATGTAAAAAAAAAGTAGAAAAGGAAAATCCTCACAGACTTTAAGGTGAAATTGATAGTAGCCCAACAAAGAAATAACACTGATAAAATCACACCAATGGACAGAAAAGACATTAGCTAGAAATATAAAAAAAGGCAAGGGAAATATATTTAAAAGAATTTGAAGGTTAAAGTGAAAATTATAGCTATGGATATAATTAATATACATAAGATTCTTTTCTTTTTTTTTTTTGCGGTACCAGGGATTGAACGCAGGGGCGTTCTACCTCCGCGCTATGCCCCCGGCCCTATTTTTTATACTTTATTTTGAAACCGGGTCTCACGAAGTTGCAGAGAGCCTCACTAAGGAGAGAGAGAAAGAGAGAGAGAGAGAGAGAGAGAGAGAGAGAGAGAGAGAGAGAGCTGAGGCTGGCCGCGAACCCGGATCCTCCTGTCTCTGCCTCCCAAAGTACTGGGATTACAAGCGTGCACCACCACGCCCGGCTATACGTAAGATTCTTAAAAAGAAAATAGAATATTTAACAATCTTGTTCCAGAACATGTTCAGAAATAAAAAATAACTGTATAAATAGAAGGAGATATTGAATTACAGCAGAAAAAATTCTAAACTCAAAGACAAAGGAAGGAAGTTCAGAGGAAAAATGAGTAGAATTAGAGAATAAAGAGGAAGGAAAGGGGAAAAATAGAGCCCTCTTTCTCTGAGTGTCATTTTGGACTTAAGGATTTTTATGTAATTGAATACTTTTAGATTTCAAAATTTGTAGAATTTTTGTTCAATAAAAATATTTGTTTTCAATATTTAATCTGATTTAATATCTGGATTTTTCTTTTTGTTATAGAAAACTGGGAATGTTTCTGAATTTTAAAAATCTTCAAACTTGCTTAAAGGATGCCATTATACTAGATTATTATGTGTCTGGATTTTTGTGGGCTAAAGGAATGGACTTTTCTATTGCTCAGTATTCAAAATATATGACTTTACTAGATATGTTACTTCATAATCTCAGAGGTAAGTACATTATTTTTCAGTTTTTCAAGAAAAGGAAATTTAGCCTACCATCTAAATTAACTTTCTTAAGCAAAAGTTCCTGATTTTGCTGGAATTTCCTCAATGCTGAAAGATACAGAAAAAAACTAATAATTATAATTACCAGTGAGGAAGGGTGGTGGGAGCTGGACATTTGGGCAAAGTGGTTGGAGGAAGTCTTTTCACAATATATCTGTACATATATATTTTTTGAAATATGAATATATCACCTATAAAATTTAATTTTTTTCTTTTTTTTGGTGCTGGGGATTGAATCCAGTGGCATTGTACCTCTGATATCTCTGAACTACCCCCTAGCCCTTTTTCTTTTTCTACTTTATTTTATTTATTTATTTATTTATTTATTTATTTATTTATTTATTTTGTGGTACCAGGGATGGAACCCAGGGGCATTCTACTTCTGAGCTACACCCCCAGTCCTATATTTTTTTCTTTTCTTTTGCAACAGGGTCTCACAAAGTTGCAGAGGGCCTCACTAAGTAGCTGAGGCTGGCTGTGAACCTGCAATCCTCCTGTCTCAGCCTCCCAAGTAATGGGATTACAAGCATGCGCCACCACACCCGGCATTATTTTTCTATTTTAAAACAGGGTCTAACTAAGTTGCTGACTCGCTAAGTTGCTGAGGGTGGCCTCAAATCTGTGATCCTCCTGTCATTTTAAAAAAGAATATATGACGTGGTAGTCCAATGCTTTCAATTTCAAATCTCTGAGCAGAGTATTTATTAACTAGAAAGAGAATAAAGGAAATGAACAAAGGAATCTCAGATTCTAAATTGGAGAAAATATTTCCATCTCAAACTTTTTCCATACCTTAAAACTGACTCAGGAATATTCCTTTGAAGTGAAACTTTATACCATTGATATCAATTCAGAAATGAATTTCTAGAACTGGAGCAGGATCCATTCAACTATTCATAAACCACAAGGAACACATGGATGTTAACAAAGTTATAGGCACCATCAGTAAAGAATGTAACCTCAGTGTGTTTACTTCTTCAAGGAAGACCAGTGTGTTTGCATTTGAACTCAGTGGTAGTAGAGTCCTGAGCACATGCTCATTCCTCTCATTCATCCACGGTTTACTAGGAAAAACCCTGGAGAGAAGAGTCCATGCCCCTCATTGGCCCATGGCCCATCCAGTGTGGAACCACCTTGTAGCCTAACTCAGTGTCTGATTTGTTCCTTGCCTCAGACTGGTGCTGCACACCTACAAGGCATTCTGCAGACAAACCGCCTAGAACCCGATTGGATTCAACTAAAAGATTATGGAAATAGAGCCAGGTATGGTGGCTGTGGTGCACACCTGTAATCCTAGTATTTGGGAGGTTGAGAGAGGAGGATAGCAGGTTTGAGGATAGTCTCAGCAAATAGTGAGACTCTCATCAACCTAGCAAGATCCTGCTTCAAAAATAAAGGTAAAATAGGGCTGGGGGTGTAGCTTGGAGGTGGAATTCCTCTGGGTTCAATCCCCAGTACCAAGAAAAAAAAAAGATTATGGAAGTAGGATCTGTAGAGTTATCTTAACAGTTGATCCTCATGGATTCAACTAACTGCAGATAGAAAATACTTGGGAAAAAATGTGTCAGTACTGAACATGTTCAGACTTTTTTTTTCTAATCATTATTCCCTAAACAATACAATAGCAGCTATTTACCTAGCATTTACATTGTATTCAGTATTATGAGTAATCTAGAGATGATTTAAAGTATATGGGAGAATGTGTATAGGTTTTGTGGAAATACTATATCATTTTATATTAAGGGACTTGAACATCCAGAGATTTTGTTCTTCTTGGGGGGTTCTGGAACCTACCTCTGTGAATACCGAGAAACTACTGTACACTTTTGGGGGCTAGTTTTTCTAGGGCCTGACCAAAGACAAGCTGTAGAGTATCAAATAGACAAGATATTTGGCTTTTATTAATGTTCATAGGCCTAGATTGACTTCCCTGTGTATAACATGATTATTCTTAAGTATCTATAGGATCCTTTCTAATTCCTATGATACTAAATTGTTTTCCCTCAAATACAAATGATAATGGCAGGTTGCATTTATGTAGAATTAATTTGTGCCAGCCACAGTACCAATCACATTACAAATAATGTCTTATTTAATTCACACACAACTTTATGAGAAAAATAAATAAGATTCAGAGGCCTTAAACAACTCAATAACAAGTTGGGCATACTGGCACACACCTGTAATCCCAGTACGTGGGAGACTGAGACAGGAGGATCATAGGCCAAGCTCAGCAACTTAGCAAAGGCCCTCTGCAACTTGGTGAGACCCTGTTTCAAAATAAAAAATAACATAGGGCTGAGGGTGTAGCTTAGAGATAGAATGCCCCTGGGTTCAATTCCCAGTATCATACACAAAATAAATAACTCAGTAGCATTGCATAAGGCCAGCCTCAACAAATGAGAGCCCATCTTTCTGACTACTATATCAAGTGTGCCTAGGTTTGAACTGAATTCTAGAAAGCACTATACTAAAGTAATATACCAGAATATGCATATTTTCAGTTTAGAAAAGGTTTCACATGCATTTCTTATTTAATCATCACAATAGCACTATAATTTTGAAAACAGATATTATTCTCATTTCACAGATAAAGAAAAGGAGACTCAGGTCACCTATCTAGTATCAGTTATGAAGTACTATCCTAATTTCCAATTAGAAATTTAATTTATTCTTTCATTACCTTAGTTTTTCAAGAATAAATTTTATTTATAGCAGCCTTACTGTTTAGGTGGTTTAATCTTTTGTATTTTAATCATATCACTGAATGCAATTTTTAAAAGAACAAATGTTTCAGTTAGATAAGTGAAATGATAACTTCTCTAATTTTTAAAGCAATTATCTACAGAAAGACATTAGACACAGAAATATTGTTTTAGAGACAGTTATTTTTCACTATAAGAACAACAGTATTATAAATGTATTTTTATATTTAATAAGTATAATTTCATCTAGATTTATAATCAATTATCTAAGATTTCCTTTTTCTTGGTATCTCTAATTAATATAATTTTATTAATAAAATGATTTGGATTTTCCATTCATTTATGAATTGCTCTTATTTAACAGATTTTTCATTTCTGAAGTTACTTTCACTATTTAAAAAAGAAGTTTATTATAGAAAGAAAATGCATAATTGAGTTGAATTCCACTTGGAATGATATAGGAAATTCTAGTTATCCAGCAATAATTCAATGTATCTGACATACATAAAAGATGTTCTGGAGGGAAACTATGAGAAATGGACCAATTGTTATTCATTAAAGCAGATTTTAATTGTTATAAAGTTTTTGCTTCTTTCTAATTCCTATAAGTAGAAAAGAATCTTGACTAAGCAAATTACAAGGTAGTGTTCATAGTACCTTTCTGAAAATTTAAAATTGCTATTATTTTATTAGTAATTTTAGTATTTGGGTTATATAGTGTGTACATCTCAGAAAGAGTAGCTGTATTATTCAAAAGTGGCTGGGTACAGCAATCAGCATATATCCTCACAATTTGTCTCCATCCCCATCCCTCCAAAACTCCATTTCATTACAAGAAGCAGAACATTTACTGATGGTTTTCTAAGAGAACAAAATTTGGTTGGCAGGGTTCAAACTGAGCAGTACAATTCCCTCATTCCTGTCTATCCCATCCTCAGCTGACTTACCTCCCCTAAACAGCCAGCCCAGACTCCGTTTCCCCAGAGCCTTTCAACTATCCACTTCCAGCCACCTTGGTTTTATGTCTATGCACCCACTATTATCGGAGACCAAAGGGCCTTCTGGACACTCCAGTTCCCTGAATTCACCCTTCAGGATGTTGAGAGAAAGTGTGTGGGGGAGCACAAGCACTCACACACACGTGTGTGTGTGTGTGTGTGTGTGTGTACATGCACGTGTGCATGCTCATTTTTCCTGCCACAAGTAAAAATGAGCATAATATTACCAAACAAGAAAAAGACAATGGAAATGAATATATAATAGATACTCTAAAAGCTAAGTCTAAGGTTTTTTCCATTTAGTTTTTCACCTGGACAAATGCCACAGAAAGTGGTTTCAGGTGCTTGGTTTTGTTTGTGGCTTTGGGAGAGTAGATGAGGATCATTCAGCCGCTCATGTGAGGTGATGATGGTGCAGCTGTGCCCCTCTTTTTGCACTTCTTCCAGTTTTCACCGACATCATTGGGTGTACATGTGAGAAACAAGACTGCATGAGTTGTAAGCCTATAGCTGTGGAAAAGGAACAAGATATCTTCATCTTGATGTTTACATAAATATCCATAATGAAAATCTTCAGGCCCAAATTCTCACATGGCATTAGTGAACTCCAGTCACTTGCATTTTAAGCTGAGTTCAGCTCTGCTGTCTGCAGTGACCAAACCTATCATCTGGGTTTTCCTAACCATCTAAGTCAACCAACTTTTTTGTAATTTTTATATATCCTTTTTTCTAAGATTATTTTTAAAATCTTCCTTTCCATTTTGAAGTCATCTTTAGATAGATTTTTATTTTTTTATCTTCAAATGGAAACATAAACTGTTCAGACAATTGAGTAGCATTACAGTAACTTAAAATTGTGGGGTGTATCAGCTGCTATTCTTTTACACAAAATGTAATTATTAATTTCTTATGATGAAACTACAGGAGTTTTATAATTTTTCCTCACAAATGCTGAGCACAGTAAATGATGGCACAGTTAGAACATCTTGGATTATTTTGCTCTTAAAACATCATCATAATAATGCTTAAGATTTCCCTGGATATTATTTCAGAACTACATATGTCCTTAGAGAACAGCATAAAGTGGCTGGGGGAAGTTATGGCTGAAATTGGACCAAGCTATTCACAAAAGAATGAGGAACAGAATATCTTCGATGTAAAACAAGCCAATGCTATCGTTGACTACTTAAAACTCAGGTATGTTTGTTTTTATAGCATTAATTTTCATTTCATATCTTCCAGGAAATGTCTACCATATACAAAATAATTCCATTTTTAGCAAAGTCAGAATTACAGAATTTATGTAGTAATTAATCCAACCAGTAAACAAATAATATTCAAATCTTCCATGTACTAAATAAAGTCAGGACATTAAACATTAAACTAATGTTGCATTCTTTTTCTTTGTGTGTGTGTGTGTGTGTGTGTGTGTGTGTGTGTGTATTGTACTGGGGATTGAATCCAGGGGCATTCTACCTCTGAGCTCTACCCCCAGCCTAATTTTTTATTCTTTATTTTGAAACAGGGTCTCACTAATTTGCAGAGGGCCTCTCAATTTGCTAAGGCTGGCTGCGAACCTGCAATCCTCCTGTTTTATACTTGCAATCCCAAATACCGGGATTACAAGCATGTGCCACCACACCCGGCTAATGTTGCATTTTTAAAAATGGTTTGTGTTCAATAAATATAATAAAATTATCACCTAGGATTATAATAAATTACCTAAGAAATTTTTTCTGCATCTCTAATACCATTTTGTTAATACAATATTTCTTTCTGATTAATCAGATAATTACAACAGATTCTATATTTTAGGTAGTTCCTAAACTTCATAATTGACCTTTCCAACTTCATAATTTTACATCTTAAGGAGCAACATTCATTTCCATTTAAATGTTTACTTTAAATCCTTGTGTTAGAAATGAAATAGATTTATGTATTTCCTTAATTTTTTATGTGCCATAAAATATTTTGTGCAACTGACCTGTTAAACTCATTATTAAGTCTCTCTCAACTTGGAAAATGATGGTGGATGGAAGAGAAGTATTTTTTATTACAGTGATTCTTCCTTGGTGAACTAAGAGATCTGTCTTTTTATATAGTCTGTCATAAAGTCTGCATTAGAGTCATGCATCTCTCCAAAGGGACATTTTTAGAGTTTGCAAATATTCAAACAGTAATGGGTAAAAATCTTTCTTTTGCCTAAATAAAAGTTTCTGCACAATATCTTTGTTCCTTTTACACTAAATACTTGAGTATTTTCCAACTTTTAAATTAAAATTCTAAAATAAAGAGTGCCAAAAGATATCCTAGACGTGCTCATGATTTACTTGGCCAGGATCCTGGTTGTAGTCTGGAAGCTTTATAAATATTAGTGTGTTTAATATTATAAAGTTTATACACTGATTTCTGGCATGAATTAATAATGGCATATGATATATATTTTATATAATAGCATTTGATATAATGTGATTTCTTAACATAAAAACATAGCTCCTAATGAGTGACTCCCACTAAAAGCCACAGAAGCTTTCGTATCAATTAGATTAAGGCAAGGTACATGGAAGTGGGGAGGAAAGGGGCTGGAAATCCAGAATTGGATGAGAACCTATATGCCTCAAGGTCTTTCTGTGCCCCTCAGGGCCCTGCACATTTGTATTAGCATCCTTCTCCTCTCCCTCTATTTGAGTGTGCCAGATTGCTCTTGCAGAACACATTTTTACAGCTGAGCTCTAAACCCAGGAGGTTTATAATGGGCACAGAGACGGATAGTTAACCATAGCAGCAAAACCCACATAGGCACCATCAGGACATCTTCTCAACAGTGAAGGATGGCCTCTCTTTTCTATCTGGTCTCATCTCTCTAGGAAAATGTTCATTAATGCATTTCTTAACATATTGTTTCAGAAAATGGTTAAGTTAGGAGGGGATGCCAGTGTTAGTCACCTTTAGATCCTAAACACAGAAACTTGACATACCCAAAATCTCTGATCCTATGTCTCTTAAAAATAATATTTAAGAGATTAGTCAAGTAGAGTAAATTAGAACTATTATTAATGATACTAATTTTTTTGTGTGGTACTGGGAATTGAACCCAGGGTCATTCTACTTCCAAGCTACACCTCCAGCCCTATTTTATTTTTAATTTTGAAACAAGGTGTCTCTAAGTTGCAGAGGGCCTCACTAAGTTACTGAGGCTGGCCACGAACCAGCAATCTTCCTATCAACACACCTGGCTGATGTTAATTCTTTATATCACAATTTCAAAGAAATTACACATTTTAAATATCCCTATTACAGAAAGATAAAATATCAGTTAGTAAGCTATCTAGAATTGATAGTGAAGTTGTATAAAGGGAAATGTGCTACAACACCTGTTCAGAATCCCTCATGGGTTTACAAACATAAGCTTAGTGGCAATTAAAATCACATAATACATTATTTTGATGTTTACAAGGCAGTTTTATAAATAGGAAGGTAACTCAATTATTAAAAGTATAAGTGTGTTTCAGTTTCACCTGATAGTAAGTTTATCCAACCACTCAAAGCCCTAGCCAGTTTAGGGAGAGCAGTTTGTAGAATATGAGCCACAGTACAGTAAACTTAAATTGACAATAAAATTAAATTTCATTGGATGCTCTTAATATAATCTAAATTTTATTGTCTATGATGTGTCTGTGATTTGAAAAAACTAATACCAAAATTTCCTCCCCACATTACTGTAAGCACTGGTAAATCTACTTGTACAATATATACATTTGTAGATATTATGTAATTCCTACAAATGTAAATGCAGTTATAAATACTAGTGCAGCTTCTTATATAACTATTTACATATATAGGTAAATCTACATACTAAATCATATATAGATATAAACCATATATAGATATAAAATCATATATACCTATAGATATATGTATATCTACTTGTGCAATATATACATTTGTGTATATTGTATAATTTCTACAAATGTAAATGCAGATATAAATACTACTGCATCTTTTTAATATACACATTTATATATATTATAATATATAATATATGCATATTATATATACATATCTGGCTCAAACACACTTCTTTCATGATGTATTTCATCTTTTCCCTAGGAATTAGGCAAAGCTAATACGTGCAAACATATATCCAATATGAGAAAATCAACTCTGCGCCTCTGCACAACAGTGTATTGTACATCCTGGCATGGAGCCAGACGTCTTGACTCATTTCCATTCCATCTCCCTTCAATTCAGGACAGACTAGATGTTTAACAAAATAGGCTAGGAGCTTGATCACCCACAAATCTAAAGGTGAGAAAGAAAAGACTCCCAGGGCTGAAATGCTGCTTTGTTCTCATGAGAGGCCTCTTAATAGCTGCCTGGAAAACCTGGGGAGTGAGGTGAAGCTAAGGTGGGGACTTGGCCTGCTCCTGAGGTCGTGGCTCCCTGTGCCCCTTCCCCTGGACATGCCATCGTAGTCCAGGCCTGTCCCCCAACCCTGCAGTCTTTGGCCACAGGCATCTAAGTCATGCATATTATTTCCATTGTGAAAAGTTAATTTTCCTCTCGACGTGGGACCATCTAATTCCTATATGCAATGAGGACAGTAAGACTAAAAGATTAAGAAATTGCAGGAAGGAAAGTTTCTGAATTAAGTTCTTTGTGTGACACAAGATGGAGAAAGGGAAATTTAACCCCAGTTCACTTAGAGGACAACGAGCTATTTCCAAAATAAAGTCTTTAATTTTTCTACTCAAAATCAGTTATGAGCAATGTAATATTTTTGACCTTACAGCTTTCTCTTGGTCAACATTATAAGGGAAGGAGAATTTTAATTTATTTTGCTCTAATGAATTATCAAACTTCACTAATCTTAATGTATTTTTCTACCCAACCAATCAAAGTGATGTCAAAAGATAAGTGTTTTGTGAATGTTGATGATAAATTCAAGTGTACAAGGTTAAAAAAAAAGAAAAATATGTGCTCGCTTCAGCAGCATATGTACTAAAATTGAAATGATACAGAAATTAGTATGGCCCCGGCGTAATGATCACAGGCAAAATTGTGAAGTGTTCCACATTTTTTCAGTAAAGTTGGAGGGAATTGTTTTGTGTTGAATAAACTTGTAGTCAGAAAAACTTAAAAAAAATGACTGAATCTACACACCCATCACTTTTTAATGGATTGTGTTAGTAGTGAGATCAACTGCTAATATAACTCAAAAAGACCCAGCTGCCTGAGGATTTCTTCATTGATTTCAAATGAATTGAAACTTTGATCCATTACAGCGTTCGGGAGAAGCCATTATTATACATGCTCTGTA
The DNA here is from genome assembly GCA_004027185.1 of Glis glis. NCBI lineage: Eukaryota > Metazoa > Chordata > Mammalia > Rodentia > Gliridae > Glis > Glis glis. Next base: position 15,272 of record PVJS01023616.1, read on the forward strand.
GCTACATTTTGCAAATGTTAATTTCTCAGTTATATTAAAATCAATTTTCTTAAATAGCAAAAGGCACCAGAGTGAAAGAGAAACCGCTAAGACAATTTTTTGTTCTTGGGCATTTTGCTATATTATGAGTCTATTAATTTTCCTAACCAGCAGGGATAGAATTAGAAAAATTCAAATATTATCACAAACAGGATATTAGAAGTCAGCCTTTCAGTAAATTTTTTTAACTCTTAATGATACATTGTTGAGCTTTTTAAATTTACTAGAAATACTTATTTTGAGCAACTCCTATCCTTGGGCTCTTTGCAGTTTTTATGCACTCCATCTTAAATTTATTCCACCTTTTCATGCTTGACCAAATATTCTGCAGGAAGATTGGACATCTTCCAAATGGATTTCAGTTCATGTTGCATCATTTTTTCAGGTGTTAGTGGAAATTAATTTAATCTTGAAACAGTTTGAAATTGTAAGAAGCAATTGATATGAAAGTAGAGTATAGAATGCAGTGCCATTTATACCAGAGGAAATTACCTCCAGTTGGGAGAAAAAACATAACTAATAATGTGGAATTTGATGTTATTTAGGAATGGTGTATTATTTGTTTTTAAGCTAGGAAAAGTTAAGATGCTACCTAATTGCTTCCTTATCCTAAGCCTATCCGAACTTACAGACATTATTCTTGGTACTGTGTTATATTTCCAATGTCTCAAAAATAAAACTTCTGTAGCCAGGTGTGGTAGCACATGTCTGTAATCCCAGCATTTGGGAAGCTGAAACTGGAGGATTAAAGGCCAGCCTCAGCAACTTGGCGAGACCCTCAGCAACTTAGCAAGAAACTGTTTCAAAATAAAAAGGGCTAAGGGTGTAGCTTGGAGGTAGACTACCTCTGGGTTCAATACCCAGTACGAAAAAAATAAAAAGTAAAATTACAAAACTTCTAATTTCTTAGCATTTCTAGGCAATTTCTTTTGGAATAAAGGATGTGGCTAATTTTATATTAGTGTTTAATATTTTTAGCAGTATGAACTTTCCATGAATGAGTGCTTTTATGTACTTTTTTCCTGAAATAAACGTGTCATAGTTGCACATTCATTTTGTATTTCAGCTTTTTCCAGCACTACAGGCTATATGAGTTCATGTTCTACTCAGCCAGGGAAGAAATTGTGATAGGAACCGAGGTAAGTGATTAATCTAGATGGAACCCTTTAAGCCGAATCACTAGATACAGCCATCAGCATTTGGACTTTTAACTGCTTGAAGCAACTTCTTATCAAGACTATGTAAGTGTTAAGACAACCAACTAGTAGTTTGCAAAAAGAATAATCATATAAAGTGAGCTTTGGATTAAGAAAATAAGTTGTCTTTTGGCATTAGAAGCATTGTTAATCATGTATGCTTAGAAAATTCATGGATTATTTGACAGAACTAAATTGGATATGGTATGTATGTCTTCATACAAATAAAGTCAGAAAAAAATGAGATAAATTAATCCAGTTAAATCTCTTCTAATTTCACATTTATTTTTCACTCTGCTCATGTTTCTAAAGGCCTAATTCAAATCCCACTTCCTCAATGAAGCAAACCTATATTAATCACATTATATCTCAAACACAGGGTTTGGACAAACTCTAATCACAGTCTATGATTTGGTTCAGTTGGCCTCTTCTTGCTGAATTTTCACTACTGTTATGCCAATAAGCACATGAACATGCACTATTACATGGTTTTCTCATTGCTTCCTGTGGGTTGATACGGTCAACACAGCTCAGCAGAAATCTTCCCAAAGGCAAGGATCATCTGCTGTTTTTCTGTGATGCTGACAGCCTGTAGTATAGTACAGGACACAGTAGCTCATCAATTAATACTAGGTAAGCCATTCAGTGGTGGTTCACAGAATGGAACAACCTTGCATTTAATCACGTTTAATAACTAGAAATCAATCCTGAGTAGAACAACATCTTAAGGACACTACAGATGCCATAAAAGGTGCTCCCGTAGGTTCCCATCGCTTCAAGAGGCTTCGTTGTCTTCTAGAAACATTGGGGACAGGAACAATCATCATAAGAAACAGTGAGTATGAGGATATTCACATTATCTGTATAACTTCCCCCATACTAAGCACCGGCTGGAATGAGCCAACTATTCTGTCCTCCTGAATGTTGTTATTCTGGAATTTATAAATCACTTCAGGAACGCCTCAGTCCCTGTTCTCACCCTCTGTCGGAGCACTTCAAAATGAGCTTCAGGGAATCACGTGCTTTGTGCTTTCTTTAAAATGTCTTCTTTGCCATCTCCTTGTACTGTAGCTTAAATTAGGTGTCACCTGACAAAGTGTCACTAAAAACGTTTCCATTTCAGAATTATATCACATAATGTCACAGTGTTGCAATGATTAACAGTTTGGGATTATCTCGCATATTCGGCAAATCTTTGAGGGGGGCAATAGTGGCTTGAAGAGCGGCACCAGCAGATAGAGTCATCAAGAAACAGCTCAGAACTTTTTTTTCTCTTTGTTAATTGACAGTCATGCCTTTCTTCTATATTATGAGGTAATCCAGGTGACAGTTGTGCTACGGAAAGATAAAATAGATGAAATAAACAGGGACTGACTCCTTTATCTTTCATTGTCTTTTATGTTTTCCCCAAGCTAATTGGAGATAGAAAAAATTTGTAAGGAAAGGATATTGGATCATCAAGAATTAGCCTACTCATAGTTAAAGAATTAACAAAAGCAGATATCATATCACAGTATTTTATGGCTTTTCAGAAGTGTTTGATAATTTTTGGTACAAATATATGCCTTTTAATTATCACCTTTCCATGGAGAAGACAGGGGCCCACCTCACTACTGTGTGGTCATCTATACTGATCAGTGCTTTGGCACCAAATGGGACCACATGACAGCCATATGAATGTTCCACACCTAACTCTCAGGCAAGCATTCCAGTTAGATAACACTGGAAAAATTTAGTTTCTTTCTGAGTTGTGGTAGACAATTATAACAAAACATAAGTTCCCTCTATTCATAGACGTATCCAGTTAAAAAATGAAAACGGAATAATGAAATAAAATGTCACCAGTTTTCAACTGTTAAAGAAATAATACATCTAGGCAATGATGATCAGTGGTTGCTACCATCTCAATATGAGAAACCAAACATTATTTGCCTTAATAAAAATCACACAAAACCATCTATGAATTGTCCTTGCTAGACATTTGAACAGGTCAGTCTTCTGGTAGTTCCTAGCTATTCATTGACTGGAAGTATGAACAATAGAGGAACATGTTAAGGATATCACCGGAATGCAATTAACAAACCAGGTCATGAGGGATTCCATAGATTAGAAGATGTGGAATATTCAAAAATAAATTGCATGGAAATAAAAAGATGTAAAGGGCAAACCTGTAGATTAAAAATAACTTGACTTCAATTTCAACTTAAGTATTTTATTTGGAACCTATTCCATGGTTTGGAGATGGTGTAAGTGTGTCCCTCAATGGGTCATGTTTTGGATGCTTGGTCCCCAGTGTGGCGATGTGGGAGCTGATGGAATCTTTCAGAGGCGTAGCCTAGTGGGAGGTCCTTGGTCATTGGGGGTGTGCTCTCAGAAGGGATTGAGGAGTCTCTCTCTGGATCCCTGCTTCAAGAAGTGACCTCTTCTTCCCACACATGTTCTTGCCATTGTGACACTAACCACCACCCATGGAAAGTCCCCACCATAGCCAAAATATTGTCAGCATGTTGCCCTTAAACCTCCAGAAATGTGAGCTAAATAAATCTCTTTTCCTTATGAAATTAGCCTGCCTCAGGTATTTTGTTCCAGTAATGAAAAATAGACTAATACACCCTACTTCAAACAAGAAACCAAACAAACCAAAACACAAACTCAGAAGGTTATGAGATATCAGGGCAATTTGAACATTGGCTGTGTATTTGATGATGACTATATACTAAGTTCTTAAAACCTGTGAATATGCTGCCTTACATGGCAAAAGGAACTTTGCAGATTTTATTAATTAAGGAATTTGAGATGGAGAAGTTTTTCTGGATTACCCAGGTAGAGTCAGTATAATCATAAGCTTCCTCAAGAAAGAAGGGGGAGGCAGCAGAGTCAAGTCAGGGAGGTAGATTGGAGGATCCTACTCTGATGGCCTTGAAGGTGAACAGGCATCGACTTTAGCAAATGTATTGGTATCTGGTACAACAATGCCTTATTATTGCTTTGTTTTTTCAATAGTCAATTTATTATTATTCATTTTTAAATAGGGATTTTAGAATTAAGCTACTCCGTGTGCAGATTTTTAGTATATGGCATATATGAATATTTGGTAAAATGGTATGTAAAGTCAGTTGGGTTAATTTGCTATACATTTTGTAAAAATAAAAAGTTAGATTTCTACCTTACACCAGATTTAACGAGTTCAATTTATTAAGAGATCTATTTCCCGTAATGATAGACATACCCCACAATGACAAACTACAATTTGGCCCAACATTTTCTCTGAGAACAACTAGAAAATCTGGAAAATATATCTTTTAAGTCTTTAATGTTTGAAAGTTCAACTAGAAAATTACAAAAAATTATGAACCTAAGAGGTAAGAGCCTGGCATTTGGAAAAGCTTCCTACCTATGGGTGTCAACCCATTTAGAAAAGGTATTTGTGAGACTTAAAAACTAAGAATCAGGGCTTTGGTAGACACATGTTGCTAGGAGAACAAATATTGGAGGAGGAGGAGAATATAGTAAACCCCAAAAGTTGCGTGTTAGACTCGAAAGGACCACATTTTTGGAAATCAGTCCTCATGTGGACTAAACTTCAGTTTCAAATTATCTCCATTTTCTGGTGGATTTAGGTTAACAGTGTGTAGTGCTAACCTTCTCTAAAGTGAAACAAAATTATACTACACTCCAGATTATATCAACATTTTTTTCATAACCAGTATCTCTCACGCAGTAAAAATCACCAGGCACACAGAAAATACAGACTACAAGTGTTCCATATGATGGAGTAGTCACATTAAAATAATCATGTATAAGAAAGAAAAAATTCTTGAAAAAATAAGATACTGAGTTTCAGCAGAAAACTAGAAATGACTTAAGAAATACTAAGTGGAAATTCCAAAGTGGAAAACAATAATTGAAATTAAGAATCAAGTGGATACATTTAACAATAAACTGGTCATAGTTAAAGAGAAAAATTGATAAGCTCAAAGATAAGTCAAAAGAAAAAAAATTATTTTCTTTTTTTTTTCTGTGGCACTGGGGATTGAACTCAGGGGCATTCTACTTCCCAGCTACACCCCCCAGCCCTATTTTTTATTCTTTATTTTTGAAACAGAGTCTCACTAAGTTGCAGAGGGCCTCACTAAGTAGCTGAGGCTGGCCGCGAAACCCGGATCCTCCTGTCTCAGCCCCTCAAGTACTGGGATTACAAGCATGAAAGTACACAGAAAAGGTGTAAGAGATATGGATATAGTGAAAAAGTGTTACATAGAGAAAATGGAAATCAATTCCAGAAAACAAAGATAGAAGCAACATTTAAAGAATAAATTTTCAGAGCTGGGAATATAGTTCAATGGTAGAGTGCTTTCCTGGCATGCACAAGGTTGTGGGTTCAATTCACAGTGCAGCATCAGCAAAAAAAAAAAAAAAAAAAAAAGTGAATTTTCCAAAAATACCCAACATTAGGGCACTGATTGACAATTCACTGTGACACTGTGAATGCCCAATTTGAGTATGTCTGAATAAATACACACCTAAGGATATCATAATAAATTTTCTAATAACAAAAGGTGAAGAAAATCTTAAAACCAGAAGAAACAGACATATTCCCTTAAAGGAAGCAACAACAAAATTGACTGACAGTTGACTTCTCAACAGAAACAATGAGAGCCAGAAGACATGGTAACTTTAAATTGTTCTAAGGAAATAACTGCAAATCTAGAATTCCATAGCAAGCAAAAATATTCTTCAACAATGAAAATTTTAATTGAGGTATTTCCAAACTAATCAAAAGTAAGAAAATTTAATATAAGAAACTCAAAAAACTCACAAGCAAAAAACCAAATAACCCAATTTAAAAATGGACAATATACCTAAACAGATATTTCTCAAAACAATACAAAGAAGTGGCCAACAGATATATGAAAATATGTTCACCATCACTAATCATTAGAGAAATTCAGATCAATTCACACTTTGTAATCCCCAAGACCAAGTAAGAATACATGTTATTAAAAAGACTAAAGAAAACAAATGCTGGTGAGAATGTGAAGAGAAGTGAAGCTTTGCTTACTGCTGATGAGAATGTAAATTAGTATAGCCATTATAAAACAGTATGGAGGTTTATCAAAATAATAATAATAGTAGAACCACCATGTTATCCAGCAATCCCCCTACTGGGTATATATCCATAGGAAATTAAATCAATATGTCAAAGAGACATCTGCACTCCCATGTTTATTATAGTACTATTCACAAGAATCAAGAAATAAAAACAACTCAAGTGACCATCAGCAGATAAATGGATAAAGAAATGTGGTACATGTATACAATGAAATATTATACAGTCATAAATTTGAAAAATGGAATGTCATTTGCAACAACATGGATGTAACTGAAGATCATTACATTAAGCAAAATAAACCAGGCACAGAAATACAAATACCAAGTATTCTTACTAATATTTGGAGTCTAAAAAAAGTTGATCTCATAGAAGTTGGGAGTAAAATGATAGTTACCCGAGATTAGGGAGAATAGGGAGGAAGAAGAACTGGGGAAAGGTTGATTAATAGGTACTTAAGTTACAGTTTGATGGGAGCAATAAGTTCCAGTGTGCTATTGCACAGTAGAGTGACAATAGATAACACAATATGCTATATATTTTAAAAAACTAGAAGAAAATATTTTTGAAATTTTCACCCTAAAATAAAGAAGGAATGAATGTTTGAGGAGATAGATGTATTTAACCTGATCTAAACATTACATAATAAACATATATATCAAGATGTCATGTTATCCTATTATTGTGTATAGTTTTTCTGTTTTGCCATATTAACTTAAAATAAATTTAATTTTTAAAAAGTAATAAAATTCATTACAAATAGAAATACACTGAAACAAATACTAATAGGTGTTCTTCAAGCACAAAGAAAGTAATTCAAAATGGAAAAATAGGAAGAAGAGCAAGTAAAATGGGAAGGTGATTAATGTCAGATAGATGGATCTAAATAAACATTGAATATATAACAGCAAAGGGTTTTTTTGTTTTTTGTTTTTTGTTTTTGTTTTTTTGTTGTTGTTGTTGTTGTTTTTGTTTGTTTGTTTTTTGCGGTACCGGGGATTGAACGCAGGGGCGTTCTACCTCTGCGCTACGCCCCCGGCCCTATTTTTTATACTTTATTTTGAAACCGGGTCTCACGAAGTTGCGGAGGGCCTCACTAAGTAGCTGAGGCTGGCTGTGAACCTGCGATCCTCCTGTCTCAGCTTCCCAAGTACTGGGATTACAAGCGTGCACCACCACACCCAGCAAAATTTTTTGGAGTTTCAAATGCATGGTGACAATAGCATTAAAAGGAAAAGAAAGGCAAATGAGTTGAAGTGTTCTAAGATTTCGGCCTTGTTTGAGAAAAGTGAAAGTACTCATTTATAAATAATTGGTAAGTCAAGGATATATATTATAATGTCTAGGGTAAACAATGAATAAATGATAAATGTTGTTAAGAAAGAAGGAAAATAGAATGATATAAACAGTTTAAAGTAATAAATTAAAAGTACAAAACTCAAAAAAACAGGAGAAATGTATGGAGGAAAATATTTTTAATTATTGAATTAGCCACCTAATTTTTTTTCAAAGTTTGATGAAAGATACCATGAAGAAAATGTCCTTTAAAAAGTAACTGGGAAAAAACACAAATTAATATATGAAGGTCAAAAATATTTTATACACAAATAGTTCCTATGATAAAACAAAAAATGGAAATGAAATAACAGAAACATGGGCAAAGAAAATGAGCAGACAATGTACTTTACCAAAAAGCTGATATGAAAATATTCAAAGAATTTGCTATAGTTAAATGTCCTCCAAAGGCCCATAGGTGTAGAGGTTGGTCCCTAGTGTGGTTTGTACGTTCATTCTCAAGAAGTACTGAAGCATATTTTGTAAATTAAGTGCAGGTATATAAACATGTTTACCACTAACTTATTGACAGATAAACAGTAAGAGAGACATTATCTGGATTTTTGTAAGATAAAACAGAAAACAGAAAAACAGAAAAAATAGGTGAATTCTCAATCCATAAAATTAAATACTTTAAAAGTGTGTTGCTGCCATATTTAAATTTTAAGTACAAACTAGGTTTAGCTGAAAAGTCATTTACAGAGTAAAAATCTGGTGTTGTGCTCTAACATCCCAAATTTTTCCCAGGAAAATAAAATTGATATCATGAATTATGTATTTATATATCACATTTTTAAAATATTTATTCAGTTTAATTTCACCAAAGTGACAACACATCAAATCTTGGACTATGTGTGCTCTTGAAGGTTATATCATATATATGCATTTAAACATCTGCACACACACACACATATCCATCTTTGCATTTGAAATTAAAAATCTCACAAGACTAAGTCTGTTTTAATAATTTCCAAAATGTGATGCATAGGTATAGTTTTATTTCTAATCATTTAAGCTTGCAAGCCTATGTGTTACCGAATTGTTCTCTGTAACATGGATATTTTTACACAGGTTCCCTTTGCACAACTCCAGTGGGCACCCTTCATGTCGTAGCCCATGTGATTACTGGAGTTAGTCATTGCACAGCCTGTGCATCCATTGGTAGAGACCCTGTTTTCTCAAGCACTGCAGGACCAGGATCAGCTTATTACAAATATGATAGACTCAGAAAGACATTTAAAGAGAATCATAAATATATGTTAAGTGGCTACCTTGCCTACAGTCATACTTTGGCAGCCTTTCATAGCCCAAAATAATACCACTTAAGGTCAGCAAATATTGGCAATTCAGACCTCTCTAAAATCACTAAATGTCAACTGTATATAATTTCATGTTTGAACACTTACTCTTAGAGCAAAACCAAAATAAAGAAAACATTTTTCTCCCTTATTTTGAAACTCACACAGATTATGGGTGTTAATGACATTGAACTTAATGGCTGTTAGCTTTGGGGGGAAATAATCAGATAGAAACAAACTTTATTTTCTTTTATAAACTATAAAGTTATGGTGTCCTGAATAAACAAAATATGAAACTTATATAAACATTCACCCTTTTATGGAAAAAAGCAGCAAAAATAACATTGCATGTCTGATCATATTTTGGAAAGGAAGAAAGCAGCCAAAGCATAGCTACAAAGGTATCTTTTTTCTCTTCAGTTTACCCTTGAGATGTACCTATCAAAATAATCTAAACTTACCCAGATGATATTTTTAATCTTGAAAATGTCCTTTTTCTTGTTGGATGATCCTGTTAGCAAACTGCTGGAAGGGAAAACCAAACAGGGCATAATTTGTAGTTTGACCTACTCACATTGGGTGTTGCTAAAGAAAATCATTCAGAAGTTGTGTTAAAATAACTCTATCTGCTCTACTCAGCCTGGGTGACTGACTGACTTTAGAATCTATCTTTTAAAGAAAATGTTTGATGCTTCAGTGTACAATTTATCAAACTTCACTCTAGCCCTTTCTCTCCAAAGCATAAAGAAAATAATCATCCTTCTTTAAATATAAATCTCTTAAGATAAATTTGAGGAATCTATCTCCTGCAAAACAATTGGTAATTGGCAGGTACATAATTTGAAGATGGTTTCCATCACAGGTCACATGGCACCTCAGCTCCTGAGCCTGCCACTCTAGTGTCTCCATCTGTGGGCCCACTAGCATCAATCTCAGCTCTTCTATGACCCGTTCTCTATTGGAGAACGGCCCCAGCCCTATTTTATATTATTTTTTTATTGTGAAGCAGGATCTAAATTGCGGAGGGCCTTGCTAAGTTACTGAGGCTGGCCGCAAACCTGCGATCCTCCAGTCTCAGCCTCCCAAGCACTTGGATTACAGTTGTGCGCAATTACACCTGGCTTAGTCTTTTCATAATTACAGCCTTTCTACTTAGTTCTGCCTGGAAGTAAGAGGGTCTTCCTACTTCTGGAAATGCTCTCTAACATTTTTTTTGCCAACCTAACCCTATTATTCCTTCACAGTTCAGTTTGAGACACTTCTCTTGAAGAAAAAAGAAAGGGAGGGAAGAAGGGAGATTTCTCTAACCTTACTTTTTATCTTCTCAGCATTAAATACCTTGTTCAAGAGTACTGTCAAGCCAGGCATGGTGACGCACACCTGTAATCCCAGTACTTGGAGGGTTGAGACAGGAGGATCATAGATTTGAGGCCAGCATGAAGTAACTTAGCAAGACCTTGTTTCAAACTAAAAAAATTAACAATAAGAACTGAGGGTGTAGTTCAGAGGTATAACCCCCTGAATTCAATCTCCAGTAACAGAGACACCAAAAAAAAATTTTTTTAAAGAGCTGGAGGTGTAGCTCAGTGGTAAAATGCCCCTGAGTTAAATCCACAGTACGCTAAATATGTATACATATATGCTATATAATAATGTCCTAAAATTAATAAGAAAATTTTTATTGTGCTAATGGAAAAATTAACAAAGCGTATTTATGAGAAGATATATAAATATCCAATAAAGTTATACAAAGATGTTCGCCCTCTGTAGTAATCAAAGAAGTGCAAATTAAACTAAAATGATCAGATTCTCAAGAATTAAAATGATGGTGCGCACTATCCCTGTGAGTGTGGAGAACTGACACTCTCATGTTTACAGAGAGCAGTTTGTCAAGCTATATGAAATTTTTAAATGTGTTTACCTTTTGATTCAACACTTGTACTTTACTGAGTTTATCTCAGGTAGATAATCAGACAAGGGGCAGAAATATGAGTACATATATTTGCTTACAATAAACTGTGAAGTACCTAAGTGTATGTTATCAGTACTCCTGTGTAATCCTATCATTTACTCAAGTATTCATGTAGTGTTGTATGTGTGATGAAATATTATTCACACTATGTTAATTATGTGATAAAACAGGCCACTGATGTATCTGTTTTGACCACAGTTTATAGTTTCATATCACATTATATACATATATATAGACAATACGTCCTGAAGGACACACATCAAATTGTTAGCAGCAGTCATTTGATGCTAACAGTATGCCAAATAAGCTTTTCTTTTCCTTTATAAGTCCTGAAATTATTTTTAGAAATCACCATGCAGCTGTTTTTAAGAGTAAAGCCTTAAACTATCAAAGTTTTACTTCATTCCTTTTTATTTTCCATATTCAGCATTATTTCTTTTTTTCTTCCTTATTTAACTTTAAAAGATTGCATAACATTATGAAAATGTCTGTTTTATTTTGAAGAGATGCATTTCATGTTTATGTGATTAGGCAATGTTCTTTTTCCCTAAAGCAAAGGTTCTATCGTAAATGAAGATTTAATTGTTACTTGAGGATGAGCATCTTATTATTCATGAGTTACATAAATCACCAAAAATATGTCCAGGGTGATAACAATAAGACCAGGAAAGCAAGGACTCAAGCTGCACGGATTTTTCTCTACTGTTTCAGATAGTAGCTGGCCAATAGATGGCAGGATGCAGGGAGATGAATGCAGTTTAAGAAGGGTAAAGCTGGTGGAGGGGACAAGATGGTGTCAGAGTAAGGACACCGAGAGGAGCCTGTCTCTAAATTGTCTCGGGTGCTCTGAACTGAACAGCCATACACATCCCACATGGCTTTCATGGGGGATAGAAACTAAAGACAGTAACATTTAAGAATACATAGAAGCCCATCGATTGACATCCAGACCGAAGAAGGGTAAAAAAAAAGGGGGGGGCGACCAACCAGAGACGGGAGAACAATAGCCCCGTCCTGGACCCGGTTGCTGGACCAGCAGGAACCCTCAGAAGAACCGGAAAATCGTATAACCAGCAACCTGAGGCCTTTTTCACAGACATCAGATCACCAACCACAAAATCCGACAGCCCCAGGACAAAAGAATGGAGAAGGAAGACTGCCATCCACCTCCATCGCAATCCACGGGTCCTCCGCACACGCGGCAGGAGAGGTGAGTGCTGTAGCCTCACAGAATAACTGAAAAGAGCCCCACCCCAGAAAAAAAGAGAGGGTAGGGACACAAACAGTCTGTGGCTGTAGCCACACAGGAAAATCTGAGGAATAGAGCAGGTCTGAAAGCGGCAGACTAACACAGCACTCTCTGGGGAGCGCGGCATCCCCGCCTCCGCATAGGACGCCCCAGAGAGACTTGGCAGCAAGCAGAAGCGGGAAGCTGAAAACATCAGCGCTCCCCACCTGCAACCCAGAAAACCCGGGAAGGTTTTGCCCCAAACGGGAAGAGAGGGCTGGCCTTGTTGCCCAGCACCCAGGCGGAGGGAAAGAGGGGCACCAGCGGTAGAGAGCCGCGGCCTTCCTCCTCCCCCTCAGTATCCAGCCACAGGGTGCATCCACCTAAGCAGACAGACCCAAAGGGACTCGGGAAAGGGACGCCAGAGCTACCCGCCTGAACCAAAGCGGAGAGAAAAGTGGGTCGCGCACGGGCTATAGAGCGCGCTTCCCCATCTGCGCAGGGGATAGCCCCTGAGGGACTCCACTGGCGGAAGCTGAAAGCCCCAGCGTACAGGCATACAACCCAGAAAGCCCGGAAAGGTTTCGTCCCAAACAGGAAGAGAGGGCTGGCCCTGCTGCCCAGCACCCAGGAGGAAGGAAAGAGGGGCACCAGCAGTAGACAACCGTGGCCTTCCCCTTACCCCTCAGCACCCTGCCGCAGGGTGCATCCACCTAAACAGACAGACCCAAAGGGACTCGGAAACAGGATGCCAGAGCTCCCTGCCTGAACCAAAGCGGAGAGAAAAGCAGGTCGCGCGTGGGCTGCAGAGCACGCTTCCCCGTCTGTGCTGGGGACAGCCCTGGAGGGACTCCACTGGTGAAAGCTGAAAGCCCCAGCGTCCAGGCCTACAACCTGGAAAGCCTGGGGAAGTCCTGCTGTAAACGGGAGGGGAGCACTGGTGTGCCACTGGCTTGCACCCAGCTGCAGGGGGTCCCCACCCAAACAGACAGGCCCAAAGGGACTTGGGAACTGGACTCCAGAATTCCCCGCTTGAATTAAAGTGGACAGAAAAGTGGGTCGTGTGTGGGCTGTAGAGCCCGCTTCCCCGCCTGTGCCAGGGACAGCCCTGAAGGGACTCTGCGACAAGTAGAGAAGGGACAAACAGGTCCATGGACCTGGACACCTGGATCTCATCTACAACTCCATTGCAGCAGACAGAAGGGAACCTAGAGTAACTGCAACCCAGTACCAACAATCTACGGGCAGAACAACAGTGGAGTGATATGGGACACAGATATTGAAGAACATATTGATAAACACACAATAGAGAGCTAAGAATAACCACACAGGAGAGGCTAGCCACCTTCAAGACACACCTAGCAATAAATATCTCCATCCAGAAGAGGTGACTATACAGGGAGGGTGATTAGGCACAGGAAAACTACAGACTGAGAGAGAGATACCAAAAGCAACAAAGATATAAACTTAAGAAACCTGAAATCATGGAAAGGAGGAACAACAAAGAAACAATGAGCCCCCACAACTCCACAATAATAGAACCCAATACCACAAAAATTCAGGGATTGCCAGAAGGACAATTCAGAACTTTAGTAGTAGAAATGATACAGAATTTCCGAAAGAATTCAGAGAGAGCTTGAAACAAATGAAGGATCAAATAAGCAAAGAATCTGACACCCAAAATAGGAATCAAATAGAGGCTTTGAAGGAAGTGAAGGATGCAATAATTGAAATGAAAGCATCAATACAAACTATTAACAATAGACTAGAACACATGGAAAAAATTTCACTCTTAGAAGATGACCACTCCAAAAGTGAACGCATCGTACATAATATAGAAAAAACAATTCGACAGCATGAATTGGACATTGAAGAGATCTCAGCCAACCTGAAAAGAGCAAACCTAAGAATAATAGGCATAGAAGAGGGAATAGAAGCTGAAACCAAAGGAATAAACAATCTATTCAGAGAGGTAATATTG
>PVJS01023617.1:0-29428 GCA_004027185.1 Glis glis
ACTGATCTCGCTTAACATAATGTTCTCCAGATCCTTCCACTTTCTTGCAAATGATGTTATTTTGTTCTTCTTTATTGCTGAGTAGAATTCCATTGTGTGTATTTCCCACAATTTTGTAATCCACTCATCTGTTGATGGACACCTAGGTTGGTTCCATGATTTGGCCACTGTGAATTGTGCTGCTATGAACATGGGTATGTGTGTGTTAACAATTTAAAGAGAGAAAATGAGAGAAAAGGAATTGGAGGCAGAAAATATAGATAACTTTATAAGGACTTGTCCAGAAAAGGTGAGCAGAGAAATGAGGTTGTAGCTAATAAGGTCAATGGGGTCAAGATATTTTCAGTGGGGAGAAATAACAGCATTGCTTGTATACTTTAAGATCAAGCAGAGAGGAAAATCTTGACGCAGCAGGAGATAGAGGGGGAAATTGCTGAAGAGATGTCCTTAAAGAAGCAGGAAGAGATGGGATCCGGTGCACAAGTAAAGGGCTTGGCCTCATAGAGGGTCCCTGACAATTTTTTTTCCCTGACAATTCTTCTGTGGTAACAGGTGGAAAGGCAGACTACCTGGACATTGAAACTTTCTCATTCTAAATTCATTCACCAATTACTCCTTGGTTCAATCCCATAACATTTCACCACTTCTAGTTACTCAAATAAGTGTTTCGGCAATGTAGGTTTGCTCATGTAAATTTTTCTTTCCTCCAATCTCAGACTTGATTCTGAGCTTCCCTCGCTCACTACCAGCTGGGGTTATGCTGTGTAGAGAGAAGACAGAACAAGACTCAGTTCTGAGATGTCTTTTCTTTCCTCTATTGGATCTTAACTTTTCTAATTTGAGGACAAAGAAGAAGGGTGACAGTAGGTATTTTCTCCCTCACAGACCTGCTGATACATGGATGTTGGGGAGGGTCCAGTTCTGTTCAGCTCTCTCTGAAACTGGATGCGATATGCATGTTCGTAGAGCCAGGTTCAGCCTCACTCTGGTCTCTGGGTGACTGCAGATCTCCCTTTGGCTCTGTTGGTGGAACCACTTCAATCCCTTCTGGATCAGACATCCCATTGCCTGGCCCAACACCTACCATAGCACCTGGAGCTCTTTGTCATCTGCTGACTTCATGCTCTGCTGGCCTCATTTGTCTGCAATTCCCATAGCCCAGGACCCCTGAACTCACCATCTTCCTTCCCGCTCTATTTTCTCCATAGCCTTATCATCATTTGACTCTATTTTGCTTATCTGTTTTGTATGTTGATTAATTCCCCCAACTATGTTCTAAAAGCCATGAAAGTAGAGATGTTTGTGATGTTTGATTCATAACATATCCTGTGCCCAGGAGTCAACTAGTCAATAATAAATATTTGTTGAATATTAATAAATGAAGTAGGAATTGCACCCAACTTCTTTGTGAACACATTGTAGTAGATTATTATGATAATGGCCCCACTGAGTCATGTCACCCTGTATTCTTGACATTATAGAGGCCCCTTCCACATTAAACCTGGGTTTGATCATGTGACTTGCTTTGGCCAATAGGAAATTAGCAAGAATGGCCCAAGCAAAGACTTATGTGCTAGAGCTTGCCTTCTTTTATGTTGCTTTTGGAACACAACCATCATGTAAAAGATCCAGGATGACCTATAGGAGAAGTGTGGCCCAGTCCACAGCCAGCACCAATCACCAGACACACGATGAAGCCACCAGAGACCTCCAGTCCCAACCGGGCCATCAAATGACTGTATCACAGACTCCATACCAAACTGGTGACCCACAGAATCATGGACAAATAAAATGATTATTGTTCTAAACCACTACATTTAGGGGTAGCTTATTGGGCAGTGATAGGTAACTAGTACAGCACATAACATTTTTGTCCCTTCCATCTTACTAGCACAAGATACTCCACAACAACATTCCTCTCTCCTTCTCAGCAGTACCAAACTCAGAAGTCCAGAGAACAATGCCAAAATTCCTCTTTGTCTGGCCCTAATTCCAGAAGTTATTGTGGGTAGTTGATGCCAATTATCTCTCAGAAATCACACTTATTACCCAAAATGACCTTCCAAAAATAATCAAGGTTGCTTGAGTACTCGTTCTGCCTGTGTGTGAGAGGGGGATTTCCCCTGGACTCTCCCAGGAGGCTTTGCCTGGGGAACTCACAGTCATTTCCAAAAGGGAGTGAAAGAAGCAAGGGGGGAGGGGAGCTTCATAGCGTGAGCCTTTGGTCAGTATACCCCAGGACCCACTCAGCCTTCACTGTTCCCAGTGGCTTCTGAAGCCCCTGCCCAGGGAAGACGGCCGGGTTTTGTTGAGACCTGTCATGTATTTATTTCTCCCCA
Source organism: Glis glis (assembly GCA_004027185.1). Lineage (NCBI taxonomy): Eukaryota > Metazoa > Chordata > Mammalia > Rodentia > Gliridae > Glis > Glis glis. The sequence goes on from PVJS01023617.1 coordinate 2,340, forward strand.
AGTCCCCCAGATCCCTCCTTTTCCTTCCCACCAAGCAGAGATCTGCCTGGCTGTACTCACTAGGGAAATCATCTGCTAGCATCCTGACCCCATGGAATTAAAAACCTGGACTGCTATGTTAACAAGGGTGAGCAGACAGGACCTGCCCTGCCGCCTCAAACACCTGCAATCCCAGCTCTTGCAGCCCCAGGGAAGGTGTAATTAAGGCGTGCAGGAGCAGATGTGGCCTCATTTTGCACAGGCCACTGGTCCCTGAGCCTTAGAAGCCAGGCATCTGGGAGCCCAACAGGAATTGTCTTCCCCTTCCAAGACTGTTTTCACTTCCAAAGCAAGCCCCCAAGGTCAGGCTTCAATTACATGCATTGAGTAGGAAATACCTGTAGGTGTTGGGTGGTCAGGGTAAGGGAAAATGTATGCCCCTGCTGGGGCTCCAGCCAGTTATCTCCCCAGCACTCCCCAGCTCTGTGGGGTGGCTCTGAATCCACCCAGGAAAACCTCCAGCTTTCTCCTGCCCCTAGGACCACCCAGGATAAATGCTAGCCTTCTAGACCAAAGGTCACATCCCAGAGGCATTCGGTGGTGCTGTTTAGCTAACAACACAGCCATTTAAGAGTCAGAAATTTTACAGAAGATTCAATTACTTCCAGTGTCTTTTGTGTTTGGTCAACGATATGCCTACTTGGCACGAGTAGCAGCTCTGCCCCAGGCTTCCAGTCCCCACTGCGCCACACTGCATTACACTCAGTCTGCCTTGCTCATTGACATTACTTGCCTGGAGCACAAAGGCATTTTAGTTTGGGTCCTGCTGTTGATACAGAGATGTGCCACCCAGATGGCCTAGGGACACTGCTGCCCAACTGCAGCAAGGGTGGTCAGCAGACAGCCTCTACCTGCTGCTCCTCTGGGGTCTGCCTCAGCTGCAGAGCTGCCGCACCCAACATCTCACCTTTTGGGGGCAGTCATATCCAGCCATATGGGCTGGGAGAGCTGATAGGTACAAGTGCCCTGCCATTTCCAGCGAACACAGGGCAAGTCCAAAAGATGACTTATGTTCCTTACATCGGATTGCCCAATACTTTGTCAGGCTTCTAATGCTTTTTGACTCCTTTTAATGCTCAACCCTGTTTTCTTCTCCTTCCTTTCACAGGGATTGAGCCCTGATATTTTTGTACTCCAAACTCAGCATAGTGTTGACTTCTGGAAAATCTAACATGTGACAAGAACCTGATTCAAGAACTGGATTTATCATGGAACTGAAAGATATCTCATGAAAAGAGTGACTCGTCCAGTTGGCCATGTGGAGAAATTGAGACTCAGGGGCAGGCTTCTCTGAGGTCTACAAAACAGACAGGGACAGAGCCAAGGTCTCCTGACTCTGAGAATGGAGCCCTCTTGGGAAAATTCCTCTTGCAGCTCGCTCCACATCTACCTCCTGCCCGGCCCGTTGTAAAATAAAAGAGGTGTTAGATTGACGGCCTCAAAAGTGGAGCCCAAGACAAGGATTTGGATGCAGTTGGCTTATCTGGGAGGTGATTCTAGGAAGCAAGAGAGAAGGAGCAGGGGGAATGGCGCAGGAAGGAGGAAACGGCAATATAATTGTGTGTTGTCACAACTGTTGCCATGACAACCACCTTCATTCCATAGGTCCTCTGGGCCACCACCCAGAACTGTCCCTCAGCAGAGCATTTATCTACCTCTCCTGCCCCACATGATTAAGGGCTGTTACCCCCACCCACCTGGCACTAACCACCTGCTCCTGGGCTCTGTTTGAGCATGCTCAAGCTGGCTGTCAGAGAAGGCCCTAGAACAATAAGTGGAAAAGGGTGCCCTGCACAAAGAAGCTAGCAATAAGTCATTATAATGAAGTATAAGACACACTGGTAAAAGAATTTACAAGATACAGAAGCGGTACAGAAGAAGGTGTGCTTAATCTGGTGATGGGAAGAAGTCAGAAAGATAGCTACGCAAAAGAGGATAGCTCTGATTAAGGATTTGAAGGATGAATAGGCATTCACCCCATCAGTAGAGCTCCACGTGAAGACAAGACTGCAGGCCTGGAGAGTGTTTGGGGTGCTGTAAGTATTTTGGTATTTCTAGTGCACAAAGATTGAGGAGGAGAGAGACGAAGGATAAGATTGATGGGGGAAGAAGGCAGGGGCTGGGTCTGAGAAGCTATAGTACCATTCCAAATATTTTTAAGTTTTGCCCAAAGGGTAATTTTTATTTTTAAATTATCATACAGTAAAATTGACTTTTGTCTTTTATTGTGCAGCTCTATGAATTTTTATATGTATATTAAAGTCATCACAACTATAATCAGGATACAAAAGTTTCATACCCTTAAAAAACTTCCTTTATAATGACATCCTCCTTCCACTCCTAACCCTTAGCAATCACTATTCTCCACTACTCTATTTTTGTCTTTCTGTATATGTCATATAGAAAGGAATATTTTATATAACATTATGAGATTTGCTTTTTTCACTCAACAAACCATTAAAATTCATCCAAGTATATGCCTGTATCAAGTTAATCCTTTTTATTGCTGTGTAGTATTTCATCATATGGATGTTAATTCTCTTATATCATTGTGTTGATGCTATTTGGTGACAATTATAAATAAAGCTGCTATGAACGTTTGTGTACATGTCTGTGTATGAACATAAGTTTTCATTTCTCTAAGGAAAACACCCTCCTAAGGTTGGATTGTTGAGTTGCAAATTAAGTATACATTTAACTTTTCGAGCAACTGCCAAACTGTTTTTCAGAATCTGTGTTATTTTGCATTCTCACCAGCAATGTATGAGAGTTCCAGTTGCTCCACATACATCGGCATTGAATGTCTTTTTAGTCAGCTATTCTAGTATATATGTAATAATTTTCACAAAGGGTTTTAAGCAAGGGAGTAACGTGATCAAATTTGAGAGAAAAATTAAAGGCAGCATAACCAGAGTTACAATCAGCATTCTTGCAGCTATAATCTAAAAGGTTGGCCATGTGACTTAGAGGAAAGAAGATTTGTTTTCTTATGGTTTCAGGCTCAGTCCATGTGAGGCTGGGGACTGTGGATCTCAGGGCATGGTGGCAGAAGGCAAAGGAAGAGCACATGGGTTGTGCTCCTCACATCATGGAGGCCAGAAACAAGAAAGAAAGCAGGGGGAGGAGGAATCATTTATATAATCTCCAAGGCCACACCCCCAGGGATCACCTCCTCCAGCCACACCCTACCGGCCTACCCAGTATCACCCAAGTAAATCCATTACAATGGATTTATCCACTTCTGGGATTACAACCTTCATGACTCAATTACATCAGCTCCAAACATTAATAAGTGAGCTCTTTAGGGGACATTTTATATCTAACTATAACATTCCACCCTTAGCTCCTAAAGAGCTGACGTCCAGCTCAGAATACAAAATGCATTTAGTCCTCTCCAAGAGTTCCAACAGTCTTAACAGTTCCAGAATTGCCGAAAAGTCCTGAAGTCCAAAGTCTCCTCTGAGACTCAAGGTGAACTCTTGTGAGCCCCTGTAAAAGACAATGAAGATCAAAATAAAAAGCAAGTTGCATGCATCCAATATACAAAGGCAAAGAGTAAACACTGCATTCCCAAAGGGAGGAATGGGGCCATAGAAAGAAGGGATGGGACCAAAGCAGTAATGAAATCTGTCAGGGCGAGCACTTGATCCTGCAGCTTCACTTCTGGCATCCAGGGCACAGGGTGGTGAGATGCGATCTCCAAGGGGCCTTGGCAGCCCCGCCCCTGCGGCCTGGCTGATTGCAATGGGTGGTTTACCACCTCTTCCAGCCCGGCTCCACGGCTCACAGCCAGCAGCCTTTCCTTGTGGTCATTCCACATTTTTGGCATTTCTAAATCTTGGGGATTTTTGTCGCAACCTTGGCTTCACCCTCACAGCTTTCACCAAGTGCCTCATGTGGGCCTGCTTACAGGGATTCTGACCCTGCCACATGCTGCCTGGCTTCCCAGGCCTTCCTTTAAAATCTGTGGGGAAGCCTCCATGATCCCCCCTTTTTTTTTAGCAAAACCAGCATCAGGTAGGCTCTGAGATGGGGCACCAACAGAAAAAGTAGTCATGCCTTCTTTAATCATTACCACTGGGACCTTTTTAATCACAGCCTCTGAGCGTGCTCCATCCAGGCGGCCACTGGCCCCAAGACCATCTGGGCCATTCCTGAACCAAACTTCATCTGGGTCGCCCCTGGCCCCAACTCCATCTGCCACCTCAGTCATGGCCACTGCTGGCCCTGCCTCCATCATGGCCGCCGCTTCCTCCTTCCTTTCAGCCATCTCACTTCCTCCCATGACATCATCACTCTGGGTTGCAGCTTTACACATGCCTTTCTGACCAAACTGCAAATCTTTAAAGTATGCCTGCTTTACTTTCCACTACCGAAATTCTGTGTACAGTTTGCTGAATGTGGACATCAGTATCCTTAATGCAGTTTTGATATTTTGCTGTTTTGGTATTTCATCCACCAGTTTATTCAGCCCATCATCTTTAAATTTGTCCTTACACAAAGTTTCAGGACATGAGCAAAATGTGGATAAGTTCTTTGCCAAAGTGTAACACACGTGGCCTCTACTCCATTTCCCTATGGAGTCCTCTTTGCCCTCCATACTGTCCTGAGCACAGTCTCTACCATTCACCTTTCTAGCCACATTCTGGCCCTTCCAATTTCCTCTCACAAACTAGTTCCAAAGAGTCACAATCCACATAGTCAGACTTAGATGTAGCAGCAATCCCACTTCTCTGGTACTCTATTTTGTATCTGGTCAGCATTCTTGCAGTTATAATCTAAAAGACTGACCACATAACTTAGAGGAAAGAAATTTATTTTCTTACAGTTTCAGTCTCAGTCCATGTGAAGCTGGGGACCACAGATCTCAGGGCATGGCGGTGGGAGGCAGAGGAAGAGCACATGGGCTGTGTTCCTCACATCACGGAGGCTGGAAGCAAGAGAAAGAGCAGGGGGAGGAGGAACCATATACATAATCTCCAAGGCCACACCCCCAGGAACCACCTCCTCCAACCACACCCTACCAGCCTACTGGGTGCCACCTAGTTAAATCTATTACAATGGATTTATCCACTTCTGTGATTACAATGTTCATCACTCAATTACATCAGCTTCAAACATTAATAAGTGAGCTCTTTGGGGAACATTTTATATCTAACGATAACAATCAGGAGAGTGATATGGTGATGCAGAAAAGAGACTCTGTGGCCTGGACCAGGTGATAGCAATGTGGGTGAAGTGTGGGGAAAGATACTTAGAGAAGAATCAGTGAAACTTGTGGTTAAGGAAAGAAGTCAAAAATGTCTTTCAGGTTTCTGGCTCAGGAAGACCCCAAAGCCCCACTGAGGTGAAGTTGGAATCCCACCATCAGGAGCCAGGGTGAGTTGATGGGGCATGGAGCCTCCTCCCTTCCCTGCCAGCTGTGAATCCACATGAGGACGACTGCACCAACTGCTTGGCTCCATTTACTAAGGAAAATTTACCTCCTCCTCTGTGGGAGAGATATGTCTATCCGCCAGCCTGTGTTTGCAGAATTATAAACCCACCAACAGCCTGCATTCTGGAAGTGACCTATGCAGGTTGTAAACATGAATAGGAATGTCCTGACGGTGAATCAGATGAAGAAACTCAAATGTGGAGCAGCTGGAGAAGGAGGCAGAAAACCCCACCAAACATTCAAATGAATGCTGCCTCCTTCCTGGGGGTGAATGAACTCTTGTCAAAATGACTGCTGACTCTGTTGATTTCAGTTGCTCTTAGAACCCTGGGTGAGGTCCTCAGTTTTGAAGTCCCAGATAAAATAAAACATGAGTACCAGAAAATGGGAATGCTAATTAGAAGCTGCCACTTTGACGCGCTATTTGAGGCTTGCATTTAAGATGGACTTGAGTGGGTAGGTTCCATGGCATTCAGAGGAAACAGAACTTTGGAGAAGGTACTCCACGGCTTCCTCCTGAAAGAGGGATCCCAGGGCATCCTGACCAGTCCAGTTCTGGGTCTCTAGCTAATGGAGCTGTGTGCAACCAACCTCCAGCATCGAGCAGGAATTCTGCAGAGTCCTCCAGTATGTTCCCTTCCTCTCCTTTCTGTAACATCCACCCTTCTGTGAGAGCCACAAATATAACTTACCACAGAATTTTCAAAACCCCTTCTTATCCTTGCTTTTACTGAACCTCACTAGAACCCTAATATTGTTATCCTACTTTTTCGTTGAAGAAACTGAGACTCAGTGGGGGTAAGTGACTTATCTAAATCAGGGTAATAGTAGAATTGAGATAAAAATTCAGGTCTTCAGATTCCATATCCAGATCAACCTCCAGCATGCTGGATCACTACCTCTCCTATGTGAAGTTACTTCAACCCCTGACCCCCAAAGCAAATTGGGTGTCGTGACAGTCCGGTTCATTTGTATAGAGGAGTTCTCTTGGAGGCCATTTGGATCCACCAAATCATGTCCCACGAATGAATACTTGTTCTATTAATGCAGATAGTCATCTTGTTTACTAGAACACAGGACAGAGCCTAAAGAGGACATTAATAAAGAAAGATATTTGATAATAGAGAAAAAGCATTCAATATGAGATCTTAAGACCTGTGTTCAAGGCCCAACTCTACCCCTTGCTAGCTTCATGACTTTGTATTTGTTACTATTGGGAATGCCATAAAGCTTTTTCAAAATGAGGATAATAATAATGTCTTACAGGAGTGCCATTCAATGAAGTTCTTGTTATAAAAAATAACTGGGATATGATAGACTCCGGATATTTATTCACAAGCATTTATTGTGAGCTCCTACTATAAACCAGGCCTCTGCTATGTATAGAAACCAGCCATGGCTGTTGTCTTTTTTGACTTTGTGTTTGAAAAGGCAGAAACCGTTCCTAGTCCTTTGAATAAACTTCATACCACCATATGACCTAGTTATACCACTGTTCAACATCTTTCCAAAACTATAGTGATGCATGAATACCCGTGTTTATTGCAGCACTCTTTACAATAGCCAAATTATGAAACCTTGGTGCCTGTCACCAAATGAACAGATAAAGAAAATGTGGTCTATGCACACAATGGAACATTGCTCAGCCATTAAGAAGAATAAAATTATGTCATTTGCAGGAAAATGGATGGAACTAGAGAATATTATGCTAAGTGAGATCAGCCAGTCTCAGAAATTCAAGGGTGCTATGTTTTCTCTCATATGTGGAAGCTAGAGAGAAAATAGGAAACAAAAGGGATTTCAGATAAATGAAGAAAGAGATCAGTAGAATAGTGGGAGGGCTTCAGGGAGGGAGCTGTGGGAGGGAAGAAGGAGGACTGAGGAAGGAAACATCTCAAATAATGTTATGTGCATATATGAAGGTATCACTACCCACCTTACTAACCTGTACAAGGAGGAGGGAGAAGACAACAGGGTGCGATACAGAGGGTAATGTACCAAGTGATGTGTGCACGTATGAAAGTATCGCTTTGCATCTCACTATGATGTATAATTTCAATGCACCAAGAAAAGTATTTAAGAAAGAAAGAAAAGGCAGAGACAGAGTTTTGCCTATGAGTGCTGCTGGACTCAAGGAACTGAAAACAATTCCAGCAAAGGTTAATTGGTAAAATTTATTAGCCACTAGAAGAGGAATTTCCACTTGGCAATTAAGTTTGCAAATATTGTACAACCTTATAGAGTGTATTTCTACAAATTGATGTGTTCTTTTTCGTGTAATAATCAATTAGTGGGTGTTTCAGTTGCCTAATTAGCTCTGCATATAAATTAATCTCTGCATATTGAAATTGCAAACCTAGCCTTGTAATGTTGGCTTGTTTCTGAGATAAATCAAATTACTGTGGCCCGAGAAAAGGTTCTTGATTTTGAGTCACCAAAAGCCAACAGGTTCCTTTAGCTACCTGCGCGTGGGGGCTTAGGGAGGATTTGGCATATAATAGCCAGGCTAATTATATTTACCCATAGAGAGAATTCTGTGTCAGTTCTTATTTCTGCTCTTAGGCAAAGCTGCCTGTTGAATGATTAAATTCTCTGAACCATTTAGGTCTCATGCCTAGGTCTCAATATTACTGAGGAATAAAAGCTATGATTCCTCAGGCAGATGTGAGAGCTGGGAGGTGGAACCCTTCATGAAGGATGCTGGAAGGTAAGAAGAAGGGTAAACTCATGACCAATTCTGAATGCACAACCCAAGGGGAATTCCAACTCCTTCAAGAAGCCTCCTCTGATTATGCCTAGCTGCAATGACCTCTTCCTGTCTCCAAAATCCCTCCTACCTAAGAAAGCTATAACCTGGCTCTCATCTGTTGCACACTAGGGTGCAAGCTCGTGGCACCAGCACACATTTGAAAACAAACAGGCCCACGCTCAAACCCTGACTCTGCCCCCCAACTAGCTATGTGATTCTCACCTGTAAAATAAAAGTAATAATGTTCCACCTCCTCCCTTAGCCCAAGAGAGGTTCAAATGAGAACAGAATTTTAAAATTTTTGATAAATGGTAAAGCACTTTGTGAATGGTATGCAAATGTTGGTTATTTTCGTGTTTTGTTTTGTTTTGTGGCATCTCAAAAGCAGGGGCTGAGTGTTGCTTCTTCCTCCACTACAGTATGGGGTCCCCCCTCATGCCTCGCCCAGGACTCGTCTGCAGCTCAGCAGGGCGCAGGAAGATGAGACATCTGGCCTAGACCCACCGTCCCTGGAATTTTGTTTCTTGACCCCTATTCCAGTCCGCATTCTTACAGCATCATCTAAAGACTTGACCACATAACTTAGAGGAAAGAAGATTTATTTTCCTTTTTTACTTATATTTTATTAGAAGATTTATTTTCTTATGGTTTCAGGTTCAGTCCATGTGAAGCTGGGGACAAGGATCTCAGAGAATTGGTGGCAGGAGGCAGACAAGGGGAAAGCACATGGGCCGTGCTCCTCACATCATGGAGTCTGAAAGCAAGAGAGTGAGCAAGGGGAGGAGGGACCATATATAATCCCAAAGGCCTCACCCCTAGGGGTCCACCCCCTCCAGCCACACCCTACTCCCCAGATTGGGACTACAACCCTCATGGCTCAATTACATCAGCTCCAAACATCAATAAGCATCTAAATCTCGGGGGTTTTTCTTGCAACCTTGGCTTCACCCTCACAGCTTCACAAAGTGCCCCATTTGAACCTGCGTGCAGACATTCTGACCCTGCCACACACTGCCTGGCTTCCCAGGCCTTCCTCTGAAATCTAGGGAGAAGCCTCCATGGCCCCCTTTCTCTAGCAAAGCCAGTGTTTTTGTGGGCTCTGAGATGAGCCACCAACAGAAAAGGTTGTCTTTTAGGTTGAGTGATTAAAGAGTGATTAAAGGTGATTAAAGAGGGTAGAACCTCTTTAATCATTGCTGCTGGGGCCTTTTTAACCATCAGGTGGCCACTGGACCCAAGTTCATCTGGGCCACCCCTGGCCCCAACTTCATCCAGGAAGGCCCTGGCCCCAACTCCATCTGCTGCCTCCATCATAGCCACTGCTTCCTCCTTCCTTTCAGCCATCTTACTTCCCTCCATGACATCTCTCTGAGCTTTACACATGCCTTTTCAGCCAAACTGCAAATCTCTAAAGTCTCTCTGCTTTACTTTCCACTCCCAAAATTCGGTGCACAGTTTGCTGAACGCAGACATCAATATCCATAATGCAGTTTGGATATTTTGCTGTTTTGGTATTTCCTCTGCCAGTTTATTTAACCCATCATCTTTAAGTTTGGTCTCACACAAAGTTTCAGGACATGAGAAAAATGTGGATAAGTTCTTTGCCAAAGTGTAACACACGTGGTCTCTACTCCATTTCCCTATGGAGTCCTCTTTGCCCTCCATACTGTCCTGAGCACAGTCTCTACCATCCACCTTTCTAGCCACATTCTGACCCTTCCAATTTCCTCTCACAAACCAGTTCCAAAGAGTCACAATCCACATAGTCAGATATAGCAGCAATCCCACTTCCCTGGTACCATTTTATGTTCTGGTAAGCATTCTTACAGCTATAATCTAGAGACTTGACCATGTAACTTAGAGGAAAGATATATTTTCTTAGGATTTCAGGTTCAGTCCATATGAGGCTGGGGACTGAGGATCTCAGAGTACGTCGGGTCTCCACCCCTCCACCACACGCTACCAGCCCAGACTGGGATTACGACCCTCATGACTCAATGACATCAGCTCCAAATATTAATAAATGAGCTCTTTAGGGATCATTTTATATCTAACTATAACAGTCCCTGAACTCCCTTCTGGGTCAGTTTCCTATATAGAAGCAGAGAATAAAAGGGGCTGGGGGAGAGAGGATGATGAGGTGCTGGCAGTCAAAGGATACAAAAACCTCAGTTAGATAAGAGGAATAGGTTTGATATTTTTCCTTTTCTGTTTTCTTTATTTTTTTTTCAGATCAATTACACAGCAGGTAATATATATATATATAGCTAAAAACTGAGTACTATACATTTAAATCTGCTAAGAATAAATTGCAAATGTTCTGATCACAAAAAATTTGAGGAAATGAATATGCTAATTGACTTGATTTAATCATCCCACATTGTATTCAAAAACCCACTTCATACTTCATAAATATATACAACTCTAATCTTTCAATTAAAAAAAGAAGGGAATCGATTCGAATGATGGAAGCCAAGAATGAAGAGCCCAGCTTCCCTGCTCCCACTCCCACTCTTTTGGGAACCACGTGAGGATGAGACCATGCTTTGTTGCCTCTTGGAAATCCCTCTTTATCCTTAAGACCCCAGATGTATTCTCAAGTCATTGAGAAATTAGTTTTCACACTTCTTTATCTGCTTCCTGAGAACAAAGAGTGTTTCTGGAGCCAACAGTTACTGTGTCTAGAATCTTCATGCAGGACCACGTGGCACTTATCTGCCAACACCACAGGTGAGCAGAACTTCCTCAAGGAACCACAAGTTCCAGAAACAAGCACAAGGGCTTCCATGAGCAGCCCAGGTGAGGTCGATCAGTTGCAGGTAATCGAGGCTGAGGCTTTTCACTGAAACCCAGTGAGCAGAGGCTCCCTCTCCAACTGGCACCTCCTCTTCCTGCCTTTGGAACCGAGGTCTCCTGGCTCTGAGTTTCCAAAGTCCAGTGTTCGTGCTGTCCTGCAGTACTCAGCACAGTTCATTAGGAAATTCTGATAAGGGAAATGGCGAAGATGCAGCCAGCTTAGGTGGAGGCACCCGTTAGTCCCGGGGCCCGATTGGGACAGACCGTGGGGGGAATTAAGCAGGCCTGCAGGAATGGGAATACAGGGACTCTCCACTCAGTGCAGTTAAAGAACCTCATTGCTCCCACGAGGCTACGCTTACTCATCCAAAGATAGCCTCTGGCGGTTATGATGCCATGTATCCTACCACTTGAGACATGGTAAGAGCAGAGAGAGGCACGCCAAGTTGTGGAGAAAAGAGAGGTGGTGAGCTCCCCAAATGCACAGACCTGGGGGAGGGTTCCAGACTGAATGCAGCTCGCCGCCAAGAGCTCGCCACCTTTGCCATTTTCCACTCCAGAAAGCGGCTCCTTCCAGACCCTTTTTCTGGAGCATAACCCGCCCCTTTCTCACAGCCTTCTCTTAAACTTTACTCCATTTCCCTAAATAAGCCTCTTATATTCCCCTATTCATGCTTTCTGATTGAAATCTTTCTTTTGGGAAGCAAGGACAAAGGAAGAAGTCACCGCCCTATATAGAACATTTACTTCTAAGACAGATTATCACCCCATAAGAGCCCTGATGAAGGATCCAGCCCACACAGCGCAGAGCAGCCTGCCACACACGCTGCACAGCCAGACTCGGGGTTTTCTGGAGAAACCACAAACAATTAAAATTGTTTTCTTTAATATCCCTCTCTGTTCTGCTCAAGGACAAAATGCACAGCCCAGCCTCTTTTCTACCTGCTAACTAATCAGTTTACCCTACACACTCACACACTCACACACACACACACACACACACCACACATGCGTGCACACACATGCACGCTCACACATAAGCTCACCTCACACACAAGCTCACTCCTGCCAAATGCAAATGAGATTCGCAGTTCCCAAAGTCTCTGCCATTTTTTGCCATAGTCCACTGACTATTGTCCCTTGCTAGGAATCTGGGAATACCAAAAAAGGAAGATATACTGAGTCTCAAAACAGAAGCACCCATGAACTGTTGGAATGCAGGAACCACCCATGAGCCTTCGAAATGCAAAGCAAGCAACAGGTGAGCAACACAGGCCACAGTTCTTGGCTCACAAAAAGGAACATGATTTGAGGGCAATACCCAGGAAGGGAAAACGGGCCAGAAGTTGTCTGATCCACCCTGACTCTACCTCCAGTACATCCCCTAGTTACGATAAATATGAACACGCCAGGCCCAGGGCTTGCTGAGAACACGGGCAGGTCAGCCCGCAGCCCCACCCCCAGAGACCCCCCCCCGCACTGGGGACGCAAGGCGGGCAAACCCTCAGCCCCACCCCTGGAGACCCCTGGCACTAGGGACACAGGGAGGGTGAGCCCTCAGCCCCACCCCTGGAGAACCCCTCCCCCTGGTGCTGGGGACATGGGGTGGACGAGCCCTCGGCCCCACCCCCAGAGACCCCCAGCGCTGGGGAGACAGGGCGGGAGAGCCCTTGGCCCCGCCCCCGGAGACCCCCTGGCTCTGGGGATGTGGGGCGGGAGAGCCCTTGACCCCTCTGCCAGAGAACCCCTCCCTCCATCACTGGGGACACAGGGAGGGCAAGCCCTTGGCCCTGCCCCTGGAGACCTCCCCCAGCGCTGGGGACGTGGGGCAGAAGAGCCCTTGGCCCCACCCCTAGAGCCCCTGGCACTAGGGACATGGGGTGGGGGAGCCCTTGGCCCCGCCCCTAGAGACCCCCGGTGCTGGGGATGCAGGGCAGGTGAGCCTTTGGCTCCACCTCCGGAGACCCCCAGTGCTGGGGACAAGGGGCGAGCGAGCCCTTGGCCCTGCCCTCAGGGAACCCCTCCCCCTGGTGCTGGGGACACAGGGCTGGTGAACCCTCGGCCCCACCCCCAGAGACCCCTGGCACTGGGGATGCAAGGCGAGCAAGCCCTCAGCCCCACCCCCGGAGACCACCAGCACTGGGGACGCGGGGCAGGCGAGCCCTTGGCACCGCCCCCGGAGAACCTCTCCCCCCAGTGCTGGGGACGTGGGGCAGGTGAGCCTTTGGCCCTTCCCCCCCGGGAACCCCCCCGCCACTGGGATTTCAGGGTGGGCGAGCCCTTGGCCACACCCTCAGGGAACCCCTCCCCCTGGCACTGGGGACGGGGGGGGTCCAGCAAACCCTTGGCCCCACCCCCGGAGTACCCCAGTACTGAGGTCACAGGAGGATGACACAGGAGGGACTCCAGACAAGGAGAGAAAACCTCAGATGAGTGAAGAAGGTGAACTAACTGGGGGAGACGGGAGGGAAGGAGAAGGAAACAAACTGGTGCACAGGATGGACTTACACAAAGATGTCAAAGTCAACTACTATGCTGAAAACGGGAAGGAGGGAGGGGGGATGCAGGGGGTGGGCATCGAGAGGGCTAATTGACCGATGAGTGCAACCACCCTGAAATCCTTCAAGATGTATGATTGCAATGCATTTTAATAAAAATTTTTTTAAAAGACTCAATTATGGGATCTTTGGAGGGCAGAGGGAAGTTCATTTTCCCCTACACTGTGCTAGACAGAGACTCAATAGTAAAGTCCAAATAGACCTACTCTGTGCAAAAGACTTCCAGCTAAATGCAGGAAACAAACAATGAGTAAACAACTGAATACATCGTGTGTGTGTGTGTGTGTGTGTGTGTGTGTGCGCGCGTGTACGCGCACACATGCATGCGTTACTAAGGATTGAACCCAGGGGCATTCTAGCTCCAAGCTACACCCCCATTCTATTTGATTTTTTATTTTGAAACAGGGTCTCACTAGTTGCTGAGGGTGTCACTAAGTCTCTGAGGCTGGCCTTGAACCTGCGAACCTCCTGTCTCAGTCTCCAGGTACTGAGATGACAAGTGTGCATCACCACACCTGGCCTACTGACTGAATACATCTTTACGTACTGTGTTAGGTGCTAAGAAGGTGATTCACAGGGTGCTGTGTGAGAGCCTAAGAGGAAAAACTAATTTAGGTCTAAAAGTAAGACAGGCCTTTCTGAGGAAGTAACTAAGACTAAATGAGCAGTAAGGATTAAGTAATAAACGGTAAATTACTCACTCTGAGAGATATAGACAGCCCTGAAAATTGTGATTGTTCTTCAAGTTCTTAAGAGTAATGGAAGCCAGACATGGTGGCGCATGCATGTAATTCCAGTACTTGGGAGGCTGAGACAGGAGGATTGCAAGTTCAAGACCAGCCTCGGCAACTTAGCAAGACCGTCAGCAACTTAGCAAGACTGTTTCAAAATGAAAAATAAGAATGGCTGGGGGTATAGTTCAGAAGTAGAAAGCCCCAATAATTTAAACAAAGCCTGTGGTAAAAACTGTAAAGACTTTCACATATCATAAATAAGTATTCCTTATTCAGCTGTTTTTCAATAATTGATACACACATGTCCCAGTTTGAGCAATAGTGATCCATAAAATTCAGTGTGATCCAAGAGTTCTAAAGGGAGTGTCCTGGGCTCTAGAACGGATCATTTGCCTTTCTTAGAGGCATCCTCTGTAAATCAGGACTCTAGGGCTGTGTGGGGTAGAAGAAAGACTAGGAGGATCAGGTCAGAGACCCTGGAGTCAAGATCTCATTTTGTCCCTTACTAAAATGTGCCCTTATGCTGGTAATTTGTCTTTTCTGGGCATCACTTTCCATGTCTATAAATGAGTACAATAATGATAACTTCCAGCCAGGCATGGTGGTGCACGCCTGTCATTTCAGTACTTGGGAGGCTGAGACAGGAGGATCGCAGGTTCGAGGACAGCCTCAGCAAGTAGTGAGACTCTCATCAACCTAGCGAGACCCTGTTTCGAAATAAAAATAAAATAGGGCTGGGGATGTAGATCAGAGGTAGAATGCCCCTGGGTTCAATTCCCAGTATCAAATAATAATAATAATAATAATAATAATAATATAATAACAACTTCCCTATATCCCCAGCTGCCTTGAAGGAGCTTTTATGCATTTTTATGAGGATCAAATGAGTAAAGCCCTTAAAAAATGTTGGCTGGCCTGTCATCTCAGCTACTCAGGAGGCTGAGGAAGGAGGATCACAAGTTGGAGGCCAGTAAGCACACTCATGAAGGAGCGCTCACTGTGTGCCAGTCACAGAAAAGGCCCAGGTCCTCCTCATTAGTGTGTGTGACAGATGAGTAAATGGACAAGCACAGCAGGCCGTGTCTTCAATGTTCTGTTTTTTTAAACCTCAGGAGGGACCATGACTCTTGCTTTGTAAAATGACTGAGAAATTTCCCAATTTCTGCAGAAAATTTGTTTTGCCTTCTGGGTCCTGTCATCGCTTCTGATATTGTGCCAACTCATCCCTCTGTGTTGGGGTTGGGGTGGCAACGGGATGCACAGACAGACAGTGGAAGCAGGAGAGTTCTGCAGGGCACAATAATGCTCAGAAAGGTTTTGACGAGTCGGCCGGCCAGGGGCCCGAGAGCTGACTGTCCACAGCCCGCCGCCCGTGTGACGAATCGTTTGCCAAAGAGCGTGGCCAGCAGGAGCTTTGACCTTGGAGGGAGAGCGATCTGTCTTCATGGAGACACGCTGTCATAAGCACATGTCTCAATTTCGCTTGGGAAGGTGCTGAGGCTGCGTGCCTCGGACGTGGCTAAGGAGGAAAAATGTGTGGCCCATCTGGGGGCCTGGAAGCAGCTAAAATTAACCCAGAGTGACCCCGCAGGGCAGGCTAGAAATCAGTGTGTTTCCCTCCAGGGGCAGTGAACCCTCAGCGAGGCCAGTGGCATGCTCGCTCCTTCCTCGGGGAGCCAGTGCCCTCACCTCCCGTGTTCCAACACCAGGCTCTTCATTTGTCACTAAGGACAAAGGAGACCAAACTCTTCATCTGTCACCAAGGACAAGGGAGAGAGGGAATCTTTGGAGGTGGTGCCTTGGGCATCTAGGTCCCTCACAGAAAAAAAACATGCACTGACCTCTGCTCCATCCTGAAGGTCAAGGAGGTGACACGCTAGGGGACAGGGTGTTGACAAATCTGGCATCTCTACAGCCTCTTCTCTGAGGACCTGGCTGAGCTGTTCCCCTCTGTCTGTGCTGACAGCTCCGGAAGAGATTTATCTGCCAGGATGTGGGGCCGCTGCAGAAGCAGCGCACTCATGAATCTGGAGGCCAGGCATTGACGAAGCCCGAGGTGTGCTTATTAAAGAAGAGAAAGGAACAGGAAGAAGAGCTCGGAGCTCCTGCTGGGCCCCGGGTTTGAGTGACACAGGGTCTGGGTATTATGGGATGGCTAGACCTGGCTATTTCAGGATGAATCAGATAAATAGATAATGTTCATGGGGAGAAAATAAAAGCCAGAGGTGCTCTGAGAAGCTGATTGCGGACAGCTGATAAAGAGCCATTCACCGGGGAGGCTAGAGGGAGATGAGGGGGTTTCGAGAGCCCGGCCCTGAGCTCACAGTCCAAAGGCAAGCCCAAAGGCTGTGCCGTGGAAGTGATGTGTTAGCCCTGCTATGCCCACAGGGGCTCTGGCAGAGGAGGCAGGGGAACCAGCCCAGCAAAAACAACAGGTTCCCTTGCTTCTGAGAAAGGGCGAGACAATCTGCCCAGAGGCAGAGGACTGGACAAGATGACCCCGTGAGATTTATTGTACTTGTTGTCTTCTCTGCATATGTTTGCTTGCTTTTCTAAAGCCATTTTTAGGGCACCAGATGCCAGGGAGCCAATGATGCAGTCCTGTGTTTTTACCCATTTTTTTAAGAGATAGGGCTTGCTATTGTTACTCATGCTGACCCCAAACTCCTGGGCACAAGCAGCCCTCCTGCCCCAGCCTTCCAACTAGGTAGGACTGCAAGCCAGCACCACCAGGCCTGGATTTTAAAAGGGTGACATTTATGTATCTATTGTCATTTTATCTTCATATTCCATAAATTGGGGGCAGACATGGTAACCCCCAAGCCTGACCTCAATGCGAATGAACTGCTCAGCTCCGGTCCCAGCTAGAGACAGGATGGGGCTCAAACCTGCTCCACAAGGGCACCCCAGCCCCAGAGGCCCCACAGAATCCAAGGAAGAGAAAACCCCATGACTAACTCAGCAGGGTTTGCTAAGGGATACTAAGGAGACTTGAGAACATCCCCCAAGCCCATGGGAAGGGCACAGCACACACTTACCTTAGCCCACGGAAGAGTGGCCATTAGTGCCCACACCACTGGACTCACCCACAGAAGCCTGTCCCAGCACAAGTGTCTACTCCTGACCTGATCCTACCCCACACACACGCCGCAGGTTGTAACTCTATCCAAGACTGGAAAATCACTTTTATTTTTGGGGGAGGGGTGTTCTTGTCTTATATAAAGGTTTAATTGAAGATCTTTGATCTAGCTATTGACATTTCAAAAGGAAATAATACTTTTAAAATGAATACCTTAAGAAACAGCATCATAGCCAGGCATGGTGGCACACGCCTGTAATCCCAGTACTTGGAAGGCTGAGACAAGAGGATCACAGGTTCAAGGCCAGTCTCAGCAACTTAGTGAGATCCTCAGCAACTTAGTGAGACTCTGTTTCAAAGTTAAGAGTAAAATAGGACTAGAGGTCTAGCTCAGAGGTAGAATATCCCTGGGTTCAATCCCTAATACCAACAAAAAAATTTTTAAAGGGGGGTTGGGGGAGTGGCTCAGAGGTAGAATGTTCCTGGGTTCAATTCCAGGAGGAGGAGGAAGAGGAGGAGAGGAGGAGGAGGAGGAGGTGGAGGAGGAGGAGGAGGAGGTGGTGGAGGAGGAGGAGGAGGAGGAGAAGGAGAAGGAGAAGGAGAAGGAGAAGGAGAAGGAGAAGGAGAGGAAGAGGAAGGGAGAAGAAGGGAGAAGAAAGAAGAAGGAGAAGGAGAAGGAGAAGAAGAAGAAGAAGAAATAATTATGTGAATTGCACTTATATTTATGACGAAACCCACCAAGTTCTTCTGCCTTCGGTGTGGCATCAGGAAGCAGCATATGCTAGTTGACCCGTTTCTGGTTTTTTAGAAGGCTGCATACAATGCCGACATTCAAAGAATTGAGAAAAAAAATACCCTGACACTTAAGCTTCATCACCAGTCAATTGCTCCTCTGTGGGCTTGGGACAGCCAGACCCACTATAGCAGGAGAATCCATCCCTGAGGATTTGTATGTGATTTTCTCAATTTTCAAATGCAGGTAAGTACAGTGCATGTTTTCAATCCCCGAGGAGGTGATCTGTCCTCCATGAAGAAGAAAAACACGTCTGAGTGCCGGATTCGGCCCATTGGCAAGTCTGCTAGGTCTGACTCGAGGTCCTGGAATTTCCAAGTGATTGATTATAATTTTAGTTTTTTAGGTGCTTGGATTTAAAAAAGAATTATCATTAAGTGGTCAATAGACAGATGGCAGAGGAGAGAGAAGGGAGGTGCTGGACGCAAGCAGCAGGCCCCTGTCCCTTATCAAAGTGTTTAGATGAGCTCTAGATGCCATTCAAAGTGCGAAGGTTTGGAGGCAGACGAGAGAAAGGAGCAGGGAGAAAACTGAAGACTTTTAAGGCTGATGGGGGCTGCGTGGCCTCCTGACATCCCCCAGAGACCCTCTTAGAAATGACAGCTGTTTGTTCCGCAGAGGTCCCCTCTACCACCTGCTGGCCCTGAGCAGTCGCTGACCTGCGGGGAGAAAGGTCCTCGGGTCACTCCAATCTATGTACTACACGCCGATCAATAGCGCAGGGAGTTACACCGCCACCCATAAACATGTAACTCAATCAGCGCTGGGACGGTGGGGGCAAAATTTACCCCCTGAAAACCTGCTGTGAACAGCAGAAAATGTAGGTGATTTCATTATCTGAGATTGCTTTGTCATATTTCTGCTGAACCCAAGGATAACTGAAATGAACATTAATAATTCAGCACCACATCGAGCGCTGCTCCTGCTGCTCCCGGCCTTGAGCCCCTCCCGGGTTTAGGGGTGTGGAAACGCCTGGATCCTGGGGCTATGAGGAGCCCCAGAGGCAAGCCGTGCCCTTCCCCACAGTGACTCGAATCTGAAGGGTTTGCCGGCCCTCAAAGGAGGTTGAGTTCTTGTGGAGCAGAGACAGGTCCCATCCCCAGAGTGGGGGTCTCTCCCAGGAATTTTTTTTGGGGGTACTGGGGCTTGAACCCAGGGACATTTGACCTCTGAGCTATACCTGTAGCCCTTTCTATTTATCGTTGTGAAACAGGATCTCACTAGGTTGCTGAGAGCCTTACGAAGTTGCTGGGGCTGGCCTTGAACCTGCCATCCTCCTGTCTCAGCCTCCCAAGTACTGGGATTACAGGTGTGCCCCATAATCCCAGCTCAAGATCCTTTTTTTAAAAAAAATGCTGTTTCCTTTTAGAAACGGCCGTGGGTTTTCTTTTGACCCAAGATTGGGGTGAATCTTTGAAACAGAACTTTTTTTCATCCTAATCTTTTCCCAGTTTTCTGTTACTCTCCTTCACTTTCTCCCATTTCTTCTCTCTTCTCTCTCTCTCTCTCTCTCTTTCTCTCTCTCTCTCTCTGCTCCTTTTCTTTTTTTTTTATTTCTTTCTGTTTTACTCCATTTATTATCCCTGGCCTTTTAATAGAATTCTAGCAGGTCAAAGCAAATGAGCCCCTTAGGCTCTGGTCTCGGGGTTAACAAACCTGAATGTCGTTGGGGGACCAAACAAGTCATATAAACATGTAGAGTGGACAGGGCTTTCGATAGTAGCAAGAGGTGCTACTGTGGGCAACTGGACAGTGTGTGCTCTGCCTAAATACATCCAAATTTTATAGTTTTAAAATTCAGTGCTGGCCCAAACAAAATGCATGTATGACCTGATGTGGCCTGTAGGCCCCCTGGTTTGAAATCCAGCCTGAGCTTGCGCCTGCCTTACAAAGGACAAGGTCAGGAATCACAGAGGAATGGATATGGTGGCACACCTGCAATCCCAGTGCTTGGGAGGCTGAGACAGGAGGATCACAGATTTGACACCAGCCTCGGCAACTTAGTGAGACTATCAGCAACCTAGAGAGACCCTGCTTCAAAAATAACAAAAAAAAAAGTTTTTTTAAAGGCTGGGGGCATAGTTTGGAAGCAGAATGCCCCTGGGGTCAATCACCAATATCACAGAAATAAAGGGGGGCTGTAGTTGTAACGCAGATATAGAATACCCCTGTGTTCAATCCCCAGTGCCAAAAAAAAAAAAGAGTCAGAGAAAGGGACATGGTTGGCCTGGGACAATGCGGGAGGCTGTCTCCCAACTTGCACACCCCAAGCTCTGTTCTACCTTCCGTGTATTATTTGTTTACTCACCTGTTCGATTCCTCTTTCCACCCTGACCTGCTTCCGTCCCAGGCACTGAGGCCCCAGGTAACCAGCCCAGACCTCTGCCCTCCCAAAACACTTGGTCTGTCTCTGGGCGGTCACATGGTACCATTCACGTGCAGTGTGACAACAGCTAGGGCAGGGCCCGGGGCTGTCTGCCTGGGCTCCCACAGGCACCAGGAAGACTCCCTGTCTGACCTCAGACAGAGGCTTCCCGACACCCTTCCTTCCCTCCGACCTTGGACTGTCACCTGGACAGCCAAGGTTCTTACGCACTGGGTCCTGAGCGATGAGCAATGAGGAGGGTACATGTCGCCACCAACTGTCCACCTGTGAACCCGCTTTGAGACGTGCGTGAGAACGCCATTGGCATTCTGGGTAGCAAGGCGGCCCATTCCTCCCCAGCTGGGGCAGGCCTGGATGGATCCGCCCTGCTCACCCACAGCCTCTGACACCTGCAGGCTCGCAGCAGGGACGAAAACCACAATATGGCTGCAGTATGGTGGGAACCTGACAATAATCAGGGCGAAAAGGTCCAGTAGCCAAGTCTTATTTCTCAGGCCACCAAGTCTCTATGCTTTGGGGACTCTCTCATGTGTGAGCCACCAGATACTTAGAAAAAGCACAATCTCGCCGGGCATGGTGGCACACCCTTGTAATCCCAGTACTTTGGGAGGCGGAAACCGGAGGATCCGGGTTCACAGCCAGCCTCAGCTCGCTCTCTCTCTCTCTCTCTCTCTCTCTCTTTCTTTCCCTGTCTCTCTCTGTGTCTCTCTACCTAGTGAGGCCCTCCACAACTTCATGAGACCCGGTTTCAAAATAAAGCATAAAAAAATAGGGCCAGGGGTGTAGCGCAGAGGTAGAACGCCCCTGGGTTCAATCCCCTGTACCGCAAAAAAAGAACAAAAAAGAAAAAATGCAATCTCGCTCACTCACCCCATCACATATTTATTCAACAAGCATTTGCCAAGTGCCTCCTATGTTCTGGGCCTGGAAATGGATGAGCCCAGACTGCCTCAGGTACCCACCACTGGGGGCCAAGATGGAAAGCCCAGGGCCTAGGACTTTCTTTCTAGCTTCCTTACTTCTTTCTGAGGGTTGCCCAGGCTCTGGCCTCATTCTCCAATTTTGCCTTCTAACTTCATTTTGGAGTCTCAGATCCCCAGCCTCATTTCGCTCTTACGTCAACCCCTTGAGGAACATCGAGCTATTTCCAGTCCCATCTCACAGATGAGAAAACTGAGGTTCAGAAAGGAGAAAGGATCCACTCAAGGAAGTCACAGGGTGAGAAGTAAAGCTGGGAGGAGGTTCCAGCTTCTCTTGAATCCATGAAAAACGAAAGTGGGGTGCTCCGGACAGACACCTCGGGGCACAAGCACAGCCTCACGTTTGTGAGAAAGAG
This sequence comes from Glis glis, assembly GCA_004027185.1. Lineage (NCBI taxonomy): Eukaryota > Metazoa > Chordata > Mammalia > Rodentia > Gliridae > Glis > Glis glis. The sequence goes on from PVJS01023617.1 coordinate 24,247, forward strand.
AAATGCTTTGGGACTAAGGCTCAGGGCTGGAAGTGGAACCTGAGTTCTATGTCACAGCCTCAGGGGCAGTCAGGCATAATAATCTCTAACACTTACTGAATACTCACTCATTATTTAGTATTTACTAAGTACTCCAAGCAGAGTTCTAAGGGCTTTACACTGGATCTTTATAATACCCACATGGAGATTGGGGTGATCTTCACCCTCTCTGGCGATGAGCAAACTGAGACACTGAGAGCTTAGTCACACGGCTCGGTAGGGGAGGGGCGGGGCAAAGCAGGGACCCTGGCTCCAAAGACAGTGCTCTTAACTGCTCTGGCACATGGTGTGGCCAGAGCACGCCTTCCCATTTGGAAGGAGTATTGATTTATGAGAGAGAGGTCACAGATTGGTGATTGCTAAACAAACGGATAGGAAGCCATTCAAGTAGCTGTCAGCATGAAATCCAGGAAGACTTGTCCTGCCTTTGCAGCACAGGACGGCAGGATCTTGGGTATTGACCAACCAGGCCTTCTGGAAAGGGGAGCAGTCGAGAGACACACCCACACAGTTGAGTGAAGTTGCACTGTCTTGGCAAACAGCTCCAGAGCTGGGCATGGTGGCGCATGCCTGTAATCCCAGTACTTGGGAGGCTGAGACAGGAGGATCACAGGTTCGAGGCCAGCCTTAGCAATCGAGCGAGACCCTGTGGCAAAACAATAAATAAAAAGGGCTCGGAGGAACAATGCCCCTGGGTTGGGTTGGATTTCCCAGTAAAAAAATAAAAAACAGCTCCAGAAACCTTCACAACCTGCACAGTATTGCCCGACCTGCCTTCCACCATCCACAGATGCACCTCTATGGTTATCATGGACCATCCCCCAAAACAGGTAGCCCATGAAACCTTTGTCAGCTGGGCAAGTTATCTATCACTGAACAACACATCACTACACACGGAATGGCTTAAAACAATACACATGATCTCACGGTTCCTGTGGACCAGGAATCCGGCAGCTTATCTAGTCGAGGTGCACCTCCATATCAGCGTCTCCCAGAGGCTGCAATCAAGGGTCAGCAGGGCTGCAGCCTTATCTGAAAGTTCATCTGGGAGAATCTGCTTGCACACTCGTGTGACTCTTGGTAGGATTTAGTTCCCTGTCGCTGATTGGACTGAGAGCGTGTTTCCGGCTGGCTGTTATCCAGCTGGGCCTCTCCGACGTAAATACTAGCTTCACCGAAAGAGTGCAAGCCCAGTAAACAAGAGAGAGTGTGCTGGCAGGACGGAAGTTACAGCCATCTTTTGTAATCTAATCACAGTGGTGACATCCCCTCAACATTGAGCTATTCTGTTGCTTAGAAGCAAGTTATTCATAGCCGGGCGTGGTGGCGCACGCTTGTAATCCCAGTACTTGGGAGGCTGAGGCGGGAGGATCCGGGTTCGCGGCCAGCCTCAGCTACTTAGTGAGGCCTCCGCAACTTAGTGAGACTCTGTTTCAAGATAAAGGGTAAAAAATAGGGCTGGGGGTGTAGCTCGGAGGTAGAACGCCCCTGGGTTCAATCTCCGGTACCGCAAAAAAAAAAAGAAGCAAGTTATTCAGGGGCAGGATTATACAAGGCTGGGAACACCAAGAGGCAGAAATCAAAGGGAGCCATCTCGAGCGCTACTTACCACATAAGTCATTACTACATTAGTATAAATTAGTTTATCAGCTCTTTGCAGCAAAATGATTAAGTGACAGCAAAGAGATTTTTGACAAAAGGAGGAAGGAGAAAGAGTTTTGGAAATCTGGGCTTTGCCTTGGCAGGACAAGCCTGGTGAGCAAGTATGAACTGCCAATAAGTCAAATGTGGGTTTCCCTGAGTATTACATCCTTATCTGTGGACAGGCTGGGGCAGAGAGAACCAAGCCAGTCGGTGTGTTTTCTACATCTGTCCCTGTGCCATGCTTGGGCACTAAGTTGAGAATCAAGTCTCTCTTGGTGGTGTGATTGGCAGTGTGCCTGCAATGTCCCCGTCCCCAAGCATCCTGTCCCCCAGTGGCCTAAAGGACATCCAATTCTGAATGTCCTACACATGTGTACATTGCTTCGAAGCCTGCACCACAGATACTGAGTGGGTCTCTGAGGCTCCTGTGCAAATCCCAGGCTGGACCCTGGGGATTCGCCTAGTCACTTACCCTTTGGACACTGCAGTTCCCTGCACTTTCAAAGCCACAGCATTCTCCCTGGAGAGGTTATCTGAAAGAACATTTACTTTATTAAAAGACCTCTGACAGAGACACGTCATTAGCCAAGATTGGCTTAACAAAGGCTTAATAAAGATGACAATGAGAAGGTATTAACTTGCCTGGCTCGTGTTTGAGAGGCTGACACATCCTACATGTAGGGCTGTTTTCAGCTTCAGTGATGGATCAAATCTGTTTGCATTGGAAATTGGCTAACGTGCTGATGCCCCAGAAAACTTGCACTGAAGCCAAGAAGACATTGAACCTGTCTAGATGCATACCCCTCCCCGCCCCCACACACGGAGCTCGCCACCACCCAAGCCAGACCCTTCAGAGGCCGAGCCGGGCTGCACATGGATCCAAGGGTCTGTTTGATTCCCTTACATAGCAACTTACCACTCACATCCGTTTATTTTAAGCAAATTATTCAGCCAAGTTGACAAGCATGAAAAAACATGACCTACCCTGGGCTTTTCAAAAGAGATTTTTCTCCCAAATATGATTCATTGTGCTCTGATCTCTCGCTGTATTTTTATCAAATACTCCATGCCAGCTCTTAAGAGGCCACTGTCAACTCTGCTGGTTATGGCCGAGTGCTTTGACCCGATTGTCAGATGAACCCCTTATCATCAACCTGGAACCAAAAATTCCACCTTCCAGGAGCTCTGGAGACGCCCAGAGGAGGCTCTGGGAGTCCAGAGACAGACATAAGGACATTCAACGACATGCATTGAACTACGACATGTCAGCCCCTTCTAGGCCAACTATGAAAAGGATATATATGGTTCCCTGACTGATAGAGATGGCATTCCGGAAGGAAACAGACTAGAAACAAATAAAGAATTGATGAATGAAGTAATTTTTCTATCAATAACTGCTATGAAGAAAATGGAATGGGGTAATGTAACAGAAAGTCTCCCCCAGGAAGCACCATTTGGGCTGAGTCCTAATTAAAGAAGTGTGAGCCCAACAAGACTTTAGGGAAAGAACATTCCAGTATAAGGAAAAGCAGCTTTCCCCCTCACATACTGTAGATACCACCAATCAAACTAGGTCATCGTAGATCGTGTGACAGGAAGACTAGCTCTTCTCATGACCAAAGCCGAATGGCAAGTCCTCAAGGCAGCATCCTGAGATGCGGACTCTGCCTCTCTGCGGGAAACATCAGTGTATTGGCAGCAGGGAACACTGCTTTCTTTATTATGAATTCCCCAGGATCTAGCTCAGAGCAAGGCACAAAGTAGGTTATAAATACAGTTAGTTGAATAATAATAATAATAATGGTAAATGGGAGGGAAAGGGTTTACAAGAAATACAACTAGCCAGCCGAAAGGTCATAAATGAACGATCCTTAGTATGCAGGGCCAACTGGGCATGACACGCCCCACTTCTTGATAATTATTTTTGTTAACTACCATTCACTAAGCACCTCATTGAGCACTGTGGTAAGCTGTTTTTATGTATTACCTCTTTTATCCTCTCAAAACTTTCAAGGAGGTACTATTTCCCTGTTATGCACAAAGATACTGAACCACGCTGATTCCCCCACAGTAATGCATCTCACTTGTAAGTGGATGTGGGAAATAATGGAGGATAAACATTCGGACATTCATGACAATACTTGACCTCACCTAGACCATGACTTATTAACACCCTTGTAGCACAGTGTTGTGTCTAGTGGCCTCACAGTGCTCACAGTCCTGGGTTGGCAACTCTGCTAGTCTCCTGGTTTTCTCACATTCCATTTACTCATCCATTCATTGAGCACCTACTGTGTGCCAGACACTATACTGGAGATACAGCAGTAAACTAAACAGGTAAAAGATTCTAGAACCACGGGCCTCCCCCCACCCAGGAAGTAATCCTCAGCATGTGGAACAAGAAGAAAACAGAGAGATGATTAATGTTTGTTGCTCCTCCCCCATCCACAGCCCAGACAGCTCCAAAACTCTTCAGCCAGCCGAACATGGCGGGAGATGGGAGAGTAAGAAACGGCAGTAAGAAGCGCTGAGCAGGAATACAAGACAGCGCGACGTCGGCGGCGCCAAGGCTGGCCTGGCTCAGGAGAGGCAACATGCTTCCGTGGCTAATTTCTGTGGCTGAACTTGATAGCTGGACTCTATAGATGGTTTTCAGAACAATTTGGATTCAGCCCCCCCCCACACACACACACGCACACACACACACAAACACACACACACACACACACACATGCACATACAATGCCAGCCTTAATCTTCCTTTGTCTCATCCTCCATGCACTTTCAGCCCAACTCACCTCCCAGGCCACACATCCGCCTGGCTTCTCCCCGCCCTACCTCCTCCCTATCGCCAGTCGGATTTCCCCTCAACTGTCCTTTTGTATTGTAATGACAAGAAAAGGAGGGCTTCTTCCTCTACAGGGCAGCAGAAGAAAAGTGCTGTCTGGCTGAGGAAACAGTTCTCCTAGGAAGAAATGGAGGACCAAGCAACGGAACGAAATGGCGCACTGCTTTCCCTCCAGGTGCCTCTGATTCTCAGGTAAGCCGTTCTTTACAGTGGTCGGGTAAACTATCTCCCTCCTTCCTCTCGAGCTAAAGGCACATGGGTATCCTCATTGCACTGGGTGTGTCCCGCACACAGGACCTCACACCCGTCTCTAGGAAAGAAGGCTGCCACTCACCAGCTGTTTCCAGGCTCCACTCCCCTGGTCTTCAAACCTCAAGCAATTCAAACACCTGTGCTTAGACAGCTCCTGCACTGAAGGGGCCAATCCAAATAGCCTGACATCGCTGCCTATTAGCTGGGTGATTTTAGATGAATTACTAAACTCTTCTGGGCACTGTTTGTCCATAAAATGGAAATAATACTTATCTCCCTCTGAGTGTGTGCAAATCTCTTTGCACCATTCCTGGCACGTTGGAAGTAGAGTCCACAACTCTGGGTATGCATGATCATCATCAGCTGGGGAGCTTTTTAAAAATATTAATGCCTGGGCCC
>PVJS01023618.1:0-29429 GCA_004027185.1 Glis glis
TGTGTGTGTGTGTGTGTGTGTGTGTGTGTGGTAATGGGGATTGAATCCAGGGGCATTCTACCTCCGAGCTACACCCCCAGCCCTATTTTATTTTTTATTTGGAAACAGGGTCTCACTAAGTTGCTGAGGCTAGCCTCAAACCTGTGATCCTCCTGTCTCAGCCTCCAAGTACTGGGATTATAGACATGAGCCACCATGCCTGGCTCTGAAGGGCTATTTCTAAGTAGGTAGATTCTCAGTGGTCAAAGTTTTTTCCCCCACTAGGTTCTTCCTTTTACCCAGGATCCAGCATCCAGTAAACTCCTCTTACCTGGAGTTAGTTGTGGCCTTTTGTTCTTGCTTTTGTTTTTTTCTTCGAATCTTGCCAACTCTTCATGTCTCTGGAATCCTAACTACCTTCTTCCCCAGTGCTTATGACCTTTAGTTTCCCTACCTCATTCCTTTCCAGTTGCTTATTAAGTGATGTGTTTAAGTCTTTGCAAGCTACAAAGTCCTCCTTTGTCATTATATGACTTGATCATCACTGTGATGAAGGACAGGTATTCCTGGGACCCATTTAACCCTAACCCTAACCCTAACTGATAAGGAAGCCAAGGCTGAGAGAGGTTTCAAGTTGTGTGTCTGAAGTTCTACAGTCTATAAGTAGCACTGCTGGGTTGAGTTCTCTGGGCCTCCAGGCCCCACTTCTTCCCTGGTCAGATCAGGGAACAACAGTTGAGAAGGATCATCATCTACCTACTGCTGCTCTGCAGGGAGCCTGGGGTGAGGAGCCTGGAGCCCTGGCTTTGGCACACCCTGTAACCCACCCCCTCACTGCCAGTGCAGTGCATCAAGCTGAAGGCTCTGCCACCTGCCACCAGGCACTGGGTGTGCCTCAAGACAGAGCTGACATTTGTGCAGCTCTGCAGGTAGCACACAGAGCACCTTCCATGCTCACAGGCTCTAGAATGCTCCCAGACCCTCCCCTGTGAGACCAGAAAGTGCTGAAGAGCTGCCTCCACCGACTGTCACCTCACACCTCACAGGAAACGGTGGCTCAGACTTTGTGCCTATTTGAATCCAGGAGAATAATAATGATCACAGTAGTGCTAATCATCATCATCATCAGCAGCAGCAGCAGTTAATATTTATTACCTCCTGGCATTGTAGCAACCCTATGAGGTAGGCATCGTTATGATCTGCCTCTTATGAATATGGAAACAGGCTCAGACAGGTTAGGTTAACTGCCGGCATTCCATAGCTACTTAGTGACAGGACCAAAATTCAAACTCAGGTGAGGCTTATCTCAAAGCTGGTGATTGTATCCACTATGCGGAGCGCTGTGGGAAAACTCTGGCTGGCAAAGCCCTGGGCCCAGAGTTGGGCTTACTAAAGGGTCTAGCAGCACCTGATGACAGCCCCACATGGCCTAACAGCTGCCCCTACTCTCCCCAGGGATGTCCTGAAGACAGGCTCAAGCAGGCCCTGGCCAGAGGTCCTAAAGGAGCTGACCGGGCAGTCCAAGGTGTCTACAGAGGCCCTCATGGCCTACTTCAAGCCACTGCTGAACTGGCTGGTGACTGAAAACGTGCAGAATGGGGAAATCCTGGGCTGGCCAGACTTCAGCTGTTCCTTTGAAGGTTGGATAATCTGACCCTGGCCACAGCTTTAGGACAGCCCCAGGCCCTACCCTGCCTTGCCCTGGGCTAGCACCTATCCTGACCCAGCCTTAACCCCTAGCCCATCTATGGCCTGGCCTGAACTGGTACAGTGCTGATGGTGGTTGACCCTGTCTGTACCAGACCTGGTGCAGCCTTAGCTAAGATCACAGCCCATGACCAGCCCCAACTCGCTTGCTTCCTTGCACATCAGCCAGCTAGACTGCCAGGCTGATGTCTGAGCATAGAGTGGTCATCTTGCCCCCTGACTGGGTTCCCAGGGGTGTGCCACCCTATCCATATCCTTTTCTTCCTTTTACTTTCTCCTTCTGGGCCAATGCCCCCACTTGTGGCCTGAGGCTGAGAGAGTAGCAGATCCTCCCTGACAGCCACAGGGAGACCCCAGGGAACCCTCTCCAGGCTCATCTGCTCTGTGAGCCTCTCCTGTCTTCCACAGAAACAAGCACAAATAAAGTGGCATTCCTGGGTCTGGAGACGGAGCTGAATGAGGCCATGTTTTGGCAGTGGTTACTGCTGGCTCTGAGCTTTACCATGCTCCTGGTGATCCTGGGGCTGGCCTTCAGGCTGTACATCCTGGAAAAACGGTCACTGGACCAGGACACCATGATACTCAGCAGCCTTCCCTATACCTACTTCCTGGGCATGGCCATGGAGCCCCGCCATGCTGCCCGAAGACAGTGGGTTCTGCTGGGCATCTGCTTCGTCCTGGCGCTGTACTCGATCAGCCTGACCATTCGGATCTTCACACAGCACAGCAGGAAACCTCCATGGATGAGAGATGAACCATGGCGCTCAGACTAGCAGCCAGTAAGACTGGTAAGGATGGCGGGGGGAGTAGGAGGAGGGTGGCCAAGCTAGAGAGGCTGGAGGGAGGGGACATTCTGCAGGCACAGGGCACAAGTAGCCAATGCTGTGTGATTTCGTGTATGCCTTGGGTTCCAGGCCAACCCCATTTTCCCTTGGGGCTCAGCAACTATGATTTTTGTGACCCAGTGGCCATCTCCCTCCAAACCAGCCCCCATCGCAAGCCATGCCCAGAACTGATTCTTCACATAGCTTCATTTAGTTCAGGACACCAGCTATGGGACTTGGCTGGGGCTGCAGAATCCAAGGAGTCTCTGTTCTGGTTATCAAAAAGATCCTGCTTCAGCCCCCTTATAAAATGTTCGCAAGTAGAATGAGACATTCCTTTACAAATTGGTGGAGCCCAGTTCATGAGCACCCGTGCTCTATACATGGGCTGGCACATCTCTCCACTGATCCTCTGACCCACCCTGTGTCAGACTCCATAATCCAGTCCCAAATAGCTCTCTGTTAGCCACCTGAGAGGCAAGTAGCCTCACAAACTGCCCCGTGGCTTTCCCTACCCCAGCTCCAGCCCTCCCGAATGGAGACAGTGGGTAGCTGGGCACTGATCCAGGCGTGATTAATGATTGACTTCTTTAATATTTAAACAAAGCTCATCTCCAGCCACTCTGCTCCAGAGATGGCCTTGTTCAACACACACACACCTGCTGCCTGGCCTGTTGCCCTGGGGAGCAAGCACAGGGCAAACAACACCTCTCCAGGCTCAATGGGGGAGGGGAGAATGGAGAGGACAGAGCTGTAAGAGGATATTTGGGATATTTGCACCCTACGGATAAACCTGGGGAAGGGGGTAGGGAAGGGTGCTCTGTCCCTGCCCCTTCCAGACCTTCTTTCCAGTCTTCTAGCCATGGGGGTTCCACATCCAATATTTTCAGACTCACCAGGTGTGGACTGAGTCTCCAGGAGTTCCTGGAGAACCTGGAAGTCAGTTCCTGTCAGAGGAGACTTGAGGGGAAGTGGCGTTACAGTCAGAAGCCACAGAGAAGAGGCACTAGGGCTGCAGGCGAGTTGGTAGGAAGATGACCAAAAGACAAGATCAGCTCCCCTCAGGTTAAGGATCTGACTTCAGAAGTCAAGGGTTCAGGGAACAGAGGTACCAGCTTGAGATCTCCATGGTTCCTACACCTGCCCAGATTTCTCAGTGTTGTCCTGTGTCCTGGCTGAGGCCAAGCACTTCCTACTCCAGTCTCAGACTCTACAGCACCTCCGTTTGATATCTCTGCCATTGCTTTCACTTTTCTGTGTTGTAATTGTCTTCATTTTCCCTCTTTATTAGCTGTTAACTCTGTAAGGGCTGGACACACATCAGGAGTATGCCCTTGTGTGACATCTCTAATCCTCACAGGCCCTGGCACACAATGGGGACTTGGGAAATGTTTGAATGAGTGAATGAATAAGTGTCCCCTACCTGTCTTTCCTCAACAACCCATGGCCTGAGCCCATGAGAAATGGCCCCACCTTTCCTCCACAGCCAGCCTGCCTCCCCCACGGGGGCATCCCAGAGGCCACACTTGCAGCCCTCTCATCTCCCAGCCACAGTGGCCAGCGAGGCCCCCACCAGACATTGTGGCTCCACATGGCAAAGTCACACCGAGCCCAGGACTCCAAGACTTTCACCTGGACTTCAGCAAAAGCCTCACTCAGCCTCCTTAGCCATTCTCCCTCCCCCACTCACCATTGTAAAGTTTATTTTGCCAGAATCTTTTCTTTGAATGTCTTCAAATTTCCTTCTAAATGTCTTAACTGCCTAAGAACTTGGTTGTCCATCCATTAAACCTAGATGTTCAAAATGGCATCAGAGGGTCTTTATCAATTACCCTTTTTCTGCATCCTCACCTCTCCCACCCCCAGCTCAGCCCCTCTGCATGGACATCACCCTCAGCCTTTGCCCAAGGCACATGCTCCAATGCTTGCTCTCCAAGGTCTGGCTCAAAATTGGTCACTGGGCCCCCTGAGAAGCTCTGAGTCCATCAAGATGACCAGTGAGCAGTGGTCCCTTTCTCTCCTCCTCTCTAAGAAGCCACCTTCAATAAACCTCAGCCCACCCCCATCTGCTTCTTCTAGTGTGCTCATTTTCAATCAGTACTCAAACACTTTTATTGGTGGTCACTTGCTAATAGGTGGTTTTAAATCTGTTCTTCCAAGCTGTGCCTGTAGCTAAGAGCTCTCAGGCCTCTGAAGAAGGCACCTTATTGCATATTTAGTGTATACCTTCATGTGTTTCCTACCCCATCCTCCCAGTCCCAGGCCCTGGTGAGGCTTGCCACGAGACACACTGCCTGGGCACTGGGGCCCAGCTGGACAGCACTTGTCAAGGGTGGGCAAGAGTCCTAATAGTACTCAATGTAATCATATATTGCTGGGGTCAGGCATCAGACCCTGAGGAGAGCCTTCAGCAAAAGACCACCTAACCAGGTGTGGTGGCGCATGCGTGTAATCTCAGTACTTGGGAGGCTGAGACAGGAGGATTGCAGATTTGAGGACAGCCTCGGCAATGCAGTGAGACTCTCAGAAACCTAGCAGTCTCCTCTTTCAAAACAAAAATTAAATAGGGCTGGAGGTGTAGCTCGGAGGTAGAGGGCCCCTGGATTCAATCCCCAGTTACACACACACACACACACACACACACACACACACACACACACACATACACGAACACCGAAAGTCCCCAAACAACCCCTGTCTGCCCTCTCCCCTGCGTGGGAGATTCTCCTGTACCGAGAAGGGAAACTGCCCTTCAGTACCAGAAGGGGGTCCAAGAGATTCTGAGGCAACTGGCCACGGGACATGAACAGAAGCTCCTCGGAAAAGCTCTGCCCCATCCCATGCCCGGGGCCCCCGCCTTGTTCCCTAGAATTCAGGTCCCTGTTCTTGCCCCGTCGGTCCCGGAGAAGTTGCCCGCCCGGTTGCGGGTGCGCGGCTGCTTTCAGCACCGCGGCACGGACAGCTCCCGGGCGGGAGCCGAGGGGAGGAGGCGCGGCGAGCTGTGGCCGGGGCGGGAAGAGGAGGGGAGGAGAGGGCCAGGGGAGGGCAGACGCTGGCGGGCGGGCGGGGCGCGGAGCCCGGAGGCCCTCCCCCGGGGCGGCGCCCACCCGGAGCCGGACGCCACCGAGCCCCAGGACCGGCGGAGACGCAGAGAGCCGGATGCGCAGGTGGTTCCCAGCAGGGGCCACAGCGGAAAGATGCCGGTCCGCAGGGGCCACGTCGCGCCCCAAAACACTTACCTGGACACCATCATCCGCAAGTTCGAGGGCCAGAGTGAGTGTGTGTGTTGGGGTGGGGGAGGACGATCTGGAGTCCTGTTTCCGTAGCTGGAGGGGCCAGACCCCTTTACTAACTTCTGATGGGGGTGGGGGTGGGGGATACGGGTGCTGATTCCGAATGCAAAATCCTTCCCTCTGACTACCTGAACACCTTCTCCACGCTGTCCTCTCTTCTGGAAAATGTGCAGCTTCTGCTCCTCCCCACAGAGCAGTTTTCAGGGTGCCCCAAGACCTGGCCTCCCCTTTCTAGTCACTGCCCCACTTTCCTCTCTTTACTATCCCCCTCAACTCCAAAGGTTTCCTTGACTCCCTCTTTTCTCCTCTGTTTTTCCCAGGTCTGACCCCAGTGGTCACATCCCTGCTCCCTTGGGCCTTCCTCTCCCCTCACTGACCCCTGCTGCCCTGGACTTCCCACAATCCCCAGGCCTGACTCCCCAACCCCCACTTCTCTGGTCATCTCCCTGTTCCCCCTCCTTCACCCCCTCTTTACACCCCAGAGGAGTGACCTTCCCCTGTGACTCTTGTCCCTCCCACTCTCCCCCTCCCTCATTCTGGTCCCTGCCCTGCTACACATGACATCTAAATCCCCCTTCCCTGCTGCCATCAGTCCCTATAATCTTTCCCTCCCTGCCACCCATTCCTGGCTACCAGGGTCTTCCTACCTCTCACCTCCCAACCCAGGTCGTAAGTTCCTGATCGCCAATGCTCAGATGGAGAACTGCGCCATCATTTACTGCAACGATGGCTTCTGTGAACTCTTTGGCTACTCCCGAGTGGAGGTGATGCAGCGCCCGTGCACCTGCGATTTCCTCACGGGCCCCAACACCCCAAGCAGTGCCATTTCCCGCCTGGCACAGGCCCTGCTGGGGGCCGAGGAGTGCAAGGTGGACATCCTCTACTACCGCAAGGATGGTGAGGTGCAGTCGGGCCAGGGGTTCTGAAGGGCAAGGGAGGTGTGGCCCCTCCCTTGTCCAGCCAGGGTGGCCTTGAGGAGGACACTGACCTGGGGACCCAAGGGCCTGGACAAATCCTGTCTCCTCTCTGAACCTCATCTTCCTCATTGGTAGGGGGACACAATGGGCATTGGATGCTATTCCTTATGAGGTCCTTTTCAGGGGTTAAGTCAACAACTGGTCTGGCCTGGGGCAGAGCCTCCCGCTCCACCATCCCTCCCCCTTGTCCCTGGTCTCCTGGCTATCCACTCTGTCACTGTCGGCCCAGCTGTCAGGCAGCTGGGACGGAAATTAACCTTCCCTCATCTCTGTCTGTTCTGGGGATTAGGGAGGGAGTCACACCCTCAAGGTCTGGGGCAGACAAGTCATGGCAGGGGGGGTGCTGGCTAGGAAAGAGGGGTGGGCCTGGTTCATCCAGCCCCAGCTCTTTGGGAAGATAGGGTCTGGAGTTTGCCTGGACCAGGATGCTCATACAGATGGAGTTTACCGTCACCCAAACTTACTGCAAGCAAAACAGAAGCATGGGTCAGAGCTGAGGACAAAGCCCAGCAGACGTTGAGATCCCAGGGGCACAGTGGACTGGGGGAGGGAGATGACTAGGATCAGAGCCTGAAAGTCCCTTGGAAATCACCAGGATCAATGTCTCCCCCCCCCTAATCTGGCTCTGCATCAGAATTACCTGGGGCATGTTTTCCAAAGCACACCTTCCCTAGAAAGGCTGATTCAGAAGGTACAAGATGAGGCCAGACAGGTGTATTTGGAAAAATCTCTCCGGCAGTTCTGATGTTCTGCTACACTTACTTAGGCACCACTGGCTTAGATAAGTCTTTGTTTTATGGGTGTGGAAGGGACTTGCCTAAGATCCCACTGGTAGGGTCCAACCTGAAGCTGGACCCCAAGTCTCTGGATCCCTCCCTCAGAGAGGTCTGTTCTGAGGAATCATAAGAGGGGAGAAAGGCCGGGTGTGGTGGCGCACGCTTGTAATCCCAGTACTTGGGAGGCTGAGACCGGAGGATCCGGGTTCGCGGCCAGCCTCAGCTACTTAGTGAGGCCCTCCGCAACTTAGTGAGACCCTGTTTCCAAATAAAGAATAAAAAATAGGGCTGGGGGTGTAGCTCAGAGGTAGAATGCCCCTGGGTTCAATCCCCAGTACCGAAAAAAAACAAGAGGGGAGAAAGGACCCCAATTCCCTCTGTGCTTAGAGGCAGGACTTTTGGGGAAGCAAACCCCCAAGATAGAAACCCCCTCGGAAAACAGTATGAGGGCCACTAGGGTTGCAGAAAAAGGGTATGCACCTTTGGATTGGGACTAAGAGATACTCAGAGCCCAGGTTCCAGGGGCAGGCCTGGTGTGTGTGTGTGTGTGTGTGTGTGTGTGTGTGTGTGTGTGTATGAGTTTCTGGGGGGCTTCTTGGGCAGGTCCTGGCTGTCCCCAAGCAAGTAGCAGGTGTGAAGTGCTGCAGGTAGGGGCAGCAGTTAAGGGACTGGGAAGAATCTGGCTTAGTTTGGCAGTACTCACAGGGTTAATGAAGTCAGAATATTTTTAAAAGCTGTGACCTCACCTTTTCCCATCATGGCAGGCAAGAGGTGACAGTCAGGGGAGTGAGAAGGGTCCCAGAGGAACAGGATGGGACAGCAGGAGATGAGATGGGGGAACAGGTCCTTTCTGTTCCTCTCCTTGACTCCGGGGCTCTACCTGTACCTCAGGGGGTGAGGGCTGATCCCAGACTTCTGGGGATGTTAGATCAGGGTTTTTGGAGTCTCCTCCGCACCCTTTAGGTTCCTGGGGAGAGGGCAGAGGTCAGGGCCAGGCCTCAATCCTCTGAGATCAGGACTTAGGTCTTCAGAACCCTGATGAGTCCCTCAGCTATAAGAAGGGACCCTAAGCCAGGTGTGGTGGCGCACGCTTGTAATCCCAGTACTTGGGAGGCTGAGACCAGAGGATTTGGGTTTGCGGCCAGCCTCAGCTACTTAGTGAGACCCTCTGCAACTTAGGGAGACCCTGTTTCAAAATAAAAAATTAAAAAAATAGGGCTGGGGGTGTAGCTCAGAGGTAGAATGCCTCTGGGTTCAATCCCTGGTACTGCAGCAAAAAAAAAAAAAAAAAAAGAAGGGACCCTGGAAACCTAGTTTTGGAGGCTGGCTCTGGGTAAAAATGGACAATTACCTACATATCTGGTGCCCCATAAGTTCCAGTTTACCCCTCACCCTCCCTCAGTTCTTCCTTGTCCTGTTGCCCAAGACTTTGACCACCTAGACTTTCTTGAAATTGGCCTGAAACTTAGAAAAGAGAGCTCCCTGGCCTGCATTGCCCTAAAGGAAGGATATGGTGCTCAGGTAACATATGTTCACCTTATGGTCCACTCTGATCTCTTTTTAAAATCGTATTTACATACATCTTACAATCCTGCTGAAAGGCATCCTAACAGTGATTTCTTCCCTTCTCAATACTCCCTCTCCATCCCACCCCCTGACTGATTGCACGTAGGTGGGAAGGGGTCCTGAACAGATCTCTAGCTGGTTTATGTATAATCCTCTTTTCCTCTAAAAGGGTAATCCATTGACAGTTGTCCAAGTCAAAGTGGAGGGTCTGGGTCCATGTATCTCCACATCCTGCAGCCTTGGTACTTGGTAAAAATCACCCATGAGCCTGAAGTGAGAGGCCCCTGGGAAACCCAGGCTCTCCTTTACCCGCCTTTGCTAGGTAAAGTAAGAACCTAACAGATGAGGAAGGGAGACTGTCGCAGGGCTAACACTGAAGTGAGTCTGGAGTGAGGCATGGGAGCACCCAGCCCTGCCTGCCTTTCTAGATCCCCTACTGTGATGAGCCTAAACCAGAGTCCCCAAATCTCCAAGCCAGACTAGAGGAGGCCTGAGGCATCTCCACTCTTCAGCTCTGGATAAGAAGGCCAGGGCAAGGCTGAGGTCAGGGGTCATCACCTGCCCCCACCCTCCCCATGTTTTGCACATCCTCGCTCGTGAATGCCAGGAGGGCCAGGCTGGGGGTGGCATGGTGCAGCACCCTCTTGTTGGCATCTTCTTGTAGCCAAGAAGCTTCTCCCTGCGGGCTCACCACAGTGCTAGGTGGGGTATGTGAAAAGAGATCAGGGATGGGGCAGCTCAGAGGTAGAGCGCTTGCCTAGCATGTGTAAGGCCCTGGGTTCCACCCCCAGCACCACCAAAAAAAAAAAAAAAAAGAGGATTGAATGAAAGACATCAAGGAGGCTATGGAGAGAAGAGGATGAGGAGGATGAGGGTCAGAGTGGGGAGGGGGGTGAGCAAATGAGAAACTAAAGGAAGGAGCACATTCCAGGAGAGAAGAACAAAGAGGAGTATCTTTGGGGCCAGAAAAACTTGCTGTCCTTAGAGAGGTGGGTACTGGGAGGACCCCCAGGAAGGAAGAAACAGGCAGAGACTGTGGCTCCTCCTGCAGGGACAGGGCAAGGACCCCGGAACACTGCCGCTCCAAGAGCACAACCTAGGGCCAAATGCTCATCCACTTCTGCTCACCCAGACATAGTGACTTGTGGGCTCTGAGCCACGGAGAAGCAAGGACAACCAGGCTACAGCACAGGGAGAGAGAATACTCTGGATTCTTCCAATTTCTCATAGCCTCCTGTCTGCCTGCTCTACAGGCAGCCAGCATGGGGTGGGGCTTGGGGTGCCATGCACCAACCCTCATCACTGCCCAGCCCTTACTGCTATGATGGGTGGGTCTTTGGTCCATTCCCAGTGTTGGTTTTCCAATGAGAGCATCCACAGGTGGGTGTAGCCACGTGGAGACTGGGCCTTGGCAGGTCCCAGCAGCATAGAAAACCTGGAGGCCCCACCCCTCTGTCCAGCTCTGCCCCTGACCAGCCCAGCCCAGATCTCCCCAGTGCCAAAAAGACTGGGGACATAATCTAGTCTTAGAGGCAGGAGCCTCGCCATGCCCGAGGCTGACAGGAGCCTCACCAGGCCCAGCCCAGGAGTGGGTCAAGCCAGGCAGTGGCCTCTCCTCGGTGTGGATGTCTCCCCTGGGTCCAGGGAGCAGCTGGCAGATGGCTGCCTGGTGTCCGGGAGCCCAGGAATTTGATCTGGGAGATTCCTGCTCCCCAGAGGAAAATGGGAGGGAGGATCGGGGTGGCTCAGCTGTACCCCAGCTCTGATGGCTATGAGCAGGGCCTGGAGAAGTGAGCACTAAATATAGAGTCTGGGAAAGAGTGATTCTAGTGGTCTCTGCAGTAGCATTGCTTCTGCCAGCTGGCCTCTGTCTGGGGCAGGTGAGAGAGATACAGCCTGCCTTCCAGGAGTGCAGTTCTGCTGCTTCTTCTTTTTTTTTTTTTTTCCTTTTACAGTACTGGGGATTGAACCTAAGGACATTCTACCTCTAAGCTACACCCATAGCCCTATTTTATTTTTTTAGTTTGAAACAGGGTCTTACTAAGTTGCTGAGGCTGTCCTTGAACTTTTGATCCTCCTGTCTCAGCCTCCCAAGCACTGGGATTACAGGCGTGCTCCCCCACGCCCTGCTCAGTTCTGCCTTCTGATTTGCATAGTCACCTGAGGATCCTGCCTTTTGGGCCTGATACCTGCCAGTAGTTTCAGTTGAGGGACATAGGATCCCCCATGGGCTAGGCTCCAGGCTTAGAGAGCACTATAGCTGGTATTGTTTCACCCACCCATAGGGCAGTGGTCAAACACTGGAGCAAAGAGAGGACAGAGACTTTGGCCAGAGGAGGCAGAGGGGGCTAAAAGCTGGGATTAAGCTGCCAAGGAGATCGAAAGAATGGCCACTGCCCCCATGTGGCCTTCTCCCTCCCTCTCTGACCCTCAGGCCACTTCCCTGCCTGCTGCCTGGTCCAGCCTCTGCCTTGGGTCCCCGCCATAGCACCTTCCTCCCAGACAAAGCCTTTCCCTTTTCCAAGATGTATGCTGACAGCCCAGGGGTCCCCACTCCGTGTCCCCTCACAGCCCCAGCAAATCAGTTTCTCAAAACTTGAGGCTCTCATCTGCAGAACAGGGTCTACACCAGCCCCCTGAGGACCTCCTGAGGCCTAATGTGCCAACTGGCTCTGTGCCCAGCACTTAGTGCACTCCCAACAACCAGTTCCTTCCGGCGTCAGGGAAGCAGGCATTTTTGTGGGATGGCAATATGGAAGCTGAGCCCAGGGCCAGCCAGAGCTACATGGGTAGAATGCCCCCCTGGCCTCCCCCACTTAATCCACCCCCATCTGCTCCGCTTTAATTACAGCAGAAGCAAACCTCAAGGCTAAGCCCTGAGCTGAGCCCAGAGTGTGGACTTGGACCCGATGCCACATTATCTCCTAATGAGCAGCTTAGCTGCTCTCCCCACTTCTGCCCGATAGTCCTGGTCACTGTCCAGGCCTCTTCTCTCTGGTGGATGTCCTTAACTTGACCTTCACTCAGCCCCCTCCCTAGCCAGGTCACTGCAGGAAGGGACCCTTTGAGTGACCACTCTGCCCCCACCAATGTTATCTGCAGCCTCCAGCTTCCGCTGCCTGGTGGACGTGGTGCCCGTGAAGAACGAGGATGGGGCCGTCATCATGTTCATCCTCAACTTTGAGGACCTGGCCCAGCTCCTGGCCAAGAGCAGCAGCCGCAGCCTGACCCAGCGCCTCCTGTCCCACAGCTTCCTGGGCTCCGGTGAGTGAGGGGGCTGTGGGCGGCAGCACCCCCTGGAGCAGCCGGTGCCCTGGCCCTGGCTGCTCTGACCCTGGCCCTGGTTTCAGAGGGCTCTCACAGCAGGCCAGGTGGACAGGGGCCTGGCCCGGGCAGGGGCAAGTACAGGACCGTCAGCCAGATCCCGCAGTTCACGCTCAACTTCGTGGAGTTCAACCTGGAGAAGCACCGCTCGGGCTCCACCACGGAGATTGAGATCATCGCTCCCCACAAGGTGGTGGAGCGGACGCAGAACGTCACTGAGAAGGTCACCCAGGTGCGGGCCTGCAGGGCAGGGTGGGCAGGGCTGTGCCAGGCCTCCAGGGTCCCCTCCCAGCCCCTGGGCCTGGGCTCTTCCGGCCCTCAGCTAGCAGAGATGGGGCTTGTCCAGCCATCTAGTGTCTGGTCAGAGCCCCAGGCCTCCTATCCGGCTTGAGTCTGACTCGTTAGCCCTAAAGGCCTTGATCCTGAGACCCAGCTCCTGGAGCCAGGGGAGGTTGGGGTCAGCGCGCTCTGTAAGAGTGCCACCTTCTCGCCCTGGAGGAACTAGGGGGAGTAGGACAGGTGCACACAGTCCACCAAGGGGCCTGTCCAAGGCTCTGCCGGTCTGCCAGTCACAGGGAAGGAGAGGTAGAGAGAGGATCTATCAGGGAAATACAAAGAGGAGAGGAAGGAGGGATGGCAAGAGGCCCCCAGCCCTGCTCCTGCCCCCTGCCTCTGAGATGATAGCCACCTCCCCCCTCAACATGCACACAGGATCCTCCTGCATGCCAGGCAGAGGCGGGGTAGGGCTCCCACCTCCTGCTGTCTTTGAGCGGCCTCCTGGAGATCCATTCCTGAGTGCCCCCCACCCCCTGGAACCCATTCTTGCCCACCCAAGGCAAATGTCCTTGGGTCCTCTGTTTCAGCTGGCCACACTGTCCTTTGTCATGGGGTTGACAGCCTGACCATTCCAGAGGGCAATGCAAAGGCCCTGCCTGAGGTTCTGGTGGCCAGGGTCCTGGCATTGACTCACTGTGTGGCCTCAGGCAAGGAACACCCCTGCCCTCTGAGCCGTGGGGTTCTCATCTGCAGGAGAGAGTTGGACTAAATGGTCTCTGAGGATCTGTTTGACATTAAATAGTAGCAGTCCAGGAAGCCGACAGAGCTCTAAGCCATGGAGAATGGCCTTGGGCCAAGGCTGAGCAAGGGGTGCAGAGCTTTCCCTCCCTGCCCCTTTCATCTGAAGCACAGTCGCTACTAGAGCCAGGCATGAGGGAGATCACGAAGCCCCTCACCCAGTGCAAGGACCCTAGGAAGGAGGGAGTCTGGGCTGCAGGGCTAGGCCCTCTGAGGTCAGGCAGGGTGGCCCAATGGCCTGACCCTGAGAAGCCCCCCACTGCTCACACCAGGGCCTCTTAGGTTAGTGCTGCTGGTGCGGATCACCATGAAGGGCCTGGTAGACTGGAGAGTTGTCTGTGAAGATGGACAGGCCTGGTTGGGACCCACCTGCTCCTCTCCTGCTTCCAGCCCCAGCCCCTCTTGGCTTCACCCTAAGGCCATGGGAGGTGCCTGGCAGAGCTCGGAGGGGGCCAGAATAGCCCAGAACTGGGAAGTTGGATAGACCCCAACCAGAACTCCAAGTGCCTAAAAGGGTGTGGTCTCACACTGGAGCCCCTAAATCCTGGGAGTCCTGCAGCTCCTGATGATCCTGGGAAACTTTGCCATGAAAGGGCCCCCATACTGACTTCAGAGGCAGTGCGAGACTGGGGTTATCAGTGTGGCTCCCCTGTCTGGGGTCCTGAGCAGAACCCTCTCCCAACTCTGGCTGCCTTCCTCTCACTCCCCATGCTCCCTAGGCGGGGCTATAGGAAAGGGCCTGGGGGAGGGGGAGCAGTTCTTTTTTTTTTTTTTTTTTTTGGTGGTACTGAGGATTGAACCAAGGGGCATTCTACCTCTGAGCTACACCCACAGTCCTATTTTTTAATCTTTATTTTGAAACAGGGTCTCACTAAATTGCAGAGGGCCTAAGTAGCTGAGGCTGGCCACGAACCCGGATCCTCCAGTCTCAGCCTCCCAAGTGCTGGGATTACAAGCCTGCGCCACCATGCCTGGCTGAGGGGAACCAGTTCTGATGCCCTGGTCTCGGTGTGGGGTGCATGGCCTACTGCTTGCAATTAGAGTCCAAGCTGCCAGTGTTGGTTCAGCAGGGCCCCTAATTGAGAGCCATGTGGACCGTGTGCTGGGACACAGGAATGAGCAGGCTGGGTGAGGGAACACAGGCTGGATGAGCTTATGAGAGTAACCACGTGGTCAGGGCTGCAAACAGGGGCAGCGAGAAAATAAAAAATAGAGGGCCCACATCTATGTGCGGTCAGAAGGGGTTCCTGGGGAAGCGAAATATGAGCAAGGCCTGAAGTCTGGGCAGGAGGTCACTGCAGGGCGGATGGAGCTATGGCCCCCACCTCTGGGTTTGGATGTCAGATCAGGAGCCCTCTGACAGAAGCCAGCCCTTTGGTGGATCTTCTTTCTTGTGATCCTATCTGCTAACTGATCTGGTCTGCAACGTCAAAACCTTACATTGCAGATATTCTTCAACCCCAGAGCCCATCAGGCGGGGGGGGGGGGGCAGGCAATGGGACCCCTTAGGCTTCATCCCTGTTGGAGCAGTGTCTGATGTAAGATGCTAGAGCAGGAGGGTGCAGCGTCTGGATGCAAATAGATGCAACTCTTTGTGTGTGTGTGTGTGTGTGTGTGTGTGTGGTACTGGGGATTGAACCCAGGGGCATTCTACCTCTGAGCTACACCCCCAGTGCTTTTTTTTTTTTTGAAACAGGGTCTTGCTAAGTTTCTGAGGGTCTCACTAAGTTGCTGAGGCTGGCCTCAGACCCACAATCCTCCTCTCAGCCTCCCAAATACTGGGTTTATAGGCATGCACCACCACACCTAGTTAGATGCAACTCTTTAATCACAACCACCTCGTGCTTTTGTTGTTATCCCATTTTGCAGATGGAGGGACCAAGGCACCAGAGGTTACAAAACTTGCCCTGAGGCAGATACATAGTAAATATCAGACCTGGGATTCAACCTGGGAGGTCTGGCTTCAAAGCCCTTCCTAATTCCCCAGGTGTTTCGTTTCCTGTGTTGGACAGCTGGGCAGAGCTGGGACATGTTGGGCTGGGCCCTAGTGACCCTCTGTTGCCCATGGTCTTGGAGGCAGGGGTGGGACAAGCAAAAGGGAAGGGGCTCCGCTGAATAGAATTATTCAAAACCCACCTGGACGTGTGTGAAGTAGCTGGGGCCCAGGACCTGTTGAGAGTCCAGATTGGCTACCCCCACCCTAGGTTTGGCCCTTTCCATGGGAGGATCTGAGGGCTAGGGATGTCGCTCAGTGATAGAGTGCTTGCCTAGCATGCAGGAGACCCTGGGTTCCATCCCCAGTACTAAGAAAAAACAAACTGACAAGTATGGGAGGCCCTGAGAGTTGGCCCCAGGGAAGGTCTTCACTGGTCCAGGGCCCCAGGTCCTCTGGAATGAAGAGTCTATTCTGGGGTGACCTGCTCCTATAGTGACCTCAAACTCAGATGTCTCCCAAGCCAACCAGAGAGGACTGGCCCACCAAACTACCCTCTCAGGCTGGACTCTTCTCTGGAATATGCTCATAGATGAGCGTGGGCCCGGCCCCACCCACTCCAGGATGACCTGTTTCTGAGGAGCTTGTTGGCTTCAAACCTGGGGTCACCCTGGGACAGAGCTGTACCCTTCCTTCCACCCCCACCTCCTCTGTCTGCACTTCCTCCCAACACAGCTGTCTCCTTAGGGACTTGCCTCCTTCTCTGCTTTTCCTTTGTCCCCTTGGCCCTTCACAGCCCTTGTCACCCATCCTCTCCCATGGCTGCCTTCCTAGGCCTTCCCCCAGACCCGTCTCACCAGCAGTGGGTGCCCCCACCCCCAGGTCCTGTCCCTGGGTGCAGATGTGCTGCCGGAGTACAAGCTGCAGGCGCCGCGTGTCCACCGAGGGACCATCCTGCACTACAGCCCCTTTAAGGCCGTGTGGGACTGGCTCATCCTGCTGCTGGTCATCTACACGGCCGTCTTCACGCCCTACTCGGCCGCCTTCCTGCTCAGCGACCAGGACGAGTCACAGCGCGGGGCCTGTGGCTACACCTGCAGTCCGCTCACCATGGTGGACCTCATTGTGGACATCATGTTCGTTGTGGACATCATCATCAACTTCCGCACCACCTACGTCAACACCAACGATGAAGTGGTGAGCCACCCCCGTCGCATCGCCGTCCACTACTTCAAGGGCTGGTTCCTCATCGACATGGTGGCCGCCATCCCCTTCGACCTGCTCATCTTCCGCACTGGCTCTGATGAGGTGAGCAAACCCCATCCAGCCATGCCCATTCCCTGCACCGCAGCCCCCAGGCCTCCCTGCCTCACAGCCCTGGGTGCAAAGTCCTCCTGCACTGGGAACCTTTGCCAAAGCAAGTGGAGCTAGAAAGGGGGCTTTGGACACCTGTCATCTCCCAGCCTTGGAGAAAGACCAGTCGAGGCTGGGGGGCCGTCCCTCAGCCCATCTCTCTGAGCAGGCCCCAGAATTCTGCCCCCTCTGGGACAGGCCTTCCTGTAGTCCCAGCCCCTCACACTGCCTTGCAAACCGCACCCACCCTGGAGTTAGAAAGGCAATCCACAGCTGGGCATGGTGGCACATGCCTATAGTCCCAATACCTGGGAGGCAGAGATGGGAAAATTGCAGGTTCGAGACCAGTCTCAGAAACTTAGCAAGACCCTGTTTCAAAATAAAACATAAAAAGGGGCTGAGAGTGTAGCTCAGAAGTAGAATGCCCCTGGGTTAAAAAAAAAAATAGAACGGCAATCCAAGACTGCACCCCCATTGCAGCCTCAGCCTCTTCCTACCCCTGGCTCCTCCTCTATGCCTGCACTGTTTCTGGTGGGTGAACTGAGAGCACTTCCATGCTCTTCTCATAGCTTCCAGTTCCGTGTCCTCCTGCTCCATGTCCTCAGGATTAGCCTGCCACTCAAACCCACACTGCCTTCTGGGTTCACCCCCAGTCACCCCGGCCTGTCCAGCAAGAGGTGTCCAGCCATGTCTGACCCCACCCCCAGCAAATCATCACCGAGTCCTCTCCTGTCCTCTCCATCCGCTGTCCCTGCCTACACTGAGTGGCCTCCTTCCCCACCTCTGCCCAAGCCTCCCTCCCTCCCTCCACACAGCAGCCAGAACAGGGTTCAGTCATTTCCCTGACCCCATCACTTCCCCCTCATAACCTTCATTGGCTCCCAAAGCCTACAGAATAAAAGCTAAGCTCCACCAGCTCCCACTCTGCACTCCAGGCTGCAACACCACATTTGGGTTCCCCGTGGGCCGCGTCACTTCCCACCGCCAGGCCTCTGCCTTCACTGCCCCCATGCCAAGAGTGCCCCTTCCCTCTCCTGTCTGCCTGGAGACCTAGCCTGGTCTCTCAAGACTCACTCATGTGTCACCTCCTCCATGAAGCCTCCCCTCCCCTGCCCTTCCTCTGTGCTCCCACTGGACTCCTCTCCTAGCAACCAGACCACTTTGGTGTTTCAGGCTGCGAGCTCCTTAAGGTCCCACACCGTGTTCCACTACCGACTGCTTGACCTAGAGCAGTTTTCCCTTAGTATTTCCTGAATGATTATGTGATTGAATGTGCCAGTGAACAAATGCCGGCCTGAGTGTGTCCTTTCAAGGGCTGACCTCCCAGCCCTTGGACCTTTCCCTGCTCCCCAGACCACGACCTTGATTGGGCTACTGAAGACAGCGCGGCTGCTGCGGCTGGTGCGTGTGGCGCGGAAGCTGGACCGCTACTCCGAGTACGGGGCGGCGGTGCTATTCCTGCTCATGTGCACCTTCGCGCTCATCGCACACTGGCTGGCCTGCATCTGGTATGCCATCGGCAATGTGGAGCGGCCCTACCTGGAGCCCAAGATCGGCTGGCTGGACAGCTTGGGTGCTCAGCTTGGCAAGCACTATAATGGCAGCGACCCAGCCTCGGGCCCCTCGGTGCAGGACAAGTATGTCACGGCTCTCTACTTCACCTTCAGCAGCCTCACCAGTGTAGGCTTCGGCAACGTCTCACCCAACACCAACTCTGAGAAGGTCTTCTCTATCTGCGTCATGCTCATCGGCTGTGAGTGTGTCCTCGTGCTATGGGTCTTACCCATGGAATTCTGCTTTTAGTTTTGAAATAGCCATAACATAACATATGATGCATGTTGTACACTGATCCTTAGTGTGCAGTGCATGAATTTTTGCATATGTGTACACCAGTTATACACAGAATTTAACACTGGTACAGGCCAGGCAACATGACTATCATTAACAGGGTTCAGTGCAAAATGAAAATGTAGAGCCCCTTGTTAAATTTTTTTAAGAATTTAAAATGGTGCTGGGCATGGTGGCATATGCCTGTAATTCCAGTACTTGGGAAGCTGAGACAGAAGGATTGCAGGTTTGAGGCCAGCCTCAGCAACTTAGGGAGACCCGGTTTCAAAAGTAAAAATAAAAAAGGAGGGCTGAGGGTATCGCTCAGAGGCAGGATGCTCTTGGGTCCAATCCCCAGCACCAACAGCACAGCGTTAAACCTGGGCTCTTAGCATAGGGCTCTTTGGGACTGCAGAGACCCATGAAGCTGGCCCTGCCAGCCACTCCTTGAAGCACTTTATAGAAACTCACATTTTGCTCCTTATGAGCCCGGTTTACAGATCAGAATCAAAGGTCCTAGTGTGCCAGGAAGCAAGCAGCCAGGAAGTCTCCCAGCACACGCTCTAGTGCCAGCTCCAGGGCTGCGTTGCTCTCAGTCCCTGAACCCATCACACCTGGTTTAGGAACTCGAGAGACAGTGTGGAATTGTACACA
Organism: Glis glis; assembly: GCA_004027185.1. Taxonomy (NCBI): domain Eukaryota; kingdom Metazoa; phylum Chordata; class Mammalia; order Rodentia; family Gliridae; genus Glis; species Glis glis. The sequence goes on from PVJS01023618.1 coordinate 19,288, forward strand.
TACATTAAGTTGTCGTGTTTAGAGTATTTAGAGATGTGAAAGCCCAGAAAAACAAAAACAAGGAAAAAAATGGGTGAAAACAAGAGATCAAGAGTTTTCCCTTTATTAGATGTTTACAACTTGAAAAAGAAGAAAACAAATCTGAGCTTTAAAAAACCCATTGCCCTAGTTCTTTCCTCGAAGGAGTCTGGGCTCTGGGACTGGGAAGGTGCCAAGAGGCACAGGGCTGAGGGAAGAGGACAGGAAGACGCGCGGCCTTTGTCCCCCACGTGCTCTGGCGCTGTCCAGGGCGGGGGCAGCCAGGGAGAGGGAGGCCTGGAGCGGGGAGGCTGGTGACAGCGCGGAACAGCTCACGCCCCGCCCCGCCCCCAGCCCTCATGTACGCCAGCATCTTCGGCAATGTGTCGGCCATCATCCAGCGCCTGTACTCGGGTACCGCGCGCTACCACACGCAGATGCTGCGCGTCAAGGAGTTCATCCGCTTCCATCAGATCCCCAACCCGCTGCGGCAGCGCCTCGAAGAGTATTTCCAGCACGCCTGGTCCTACACCAACGGCATCGATATGAACGCGGTGAGCCCCGCCTTTCTGTCGGGGTGGGGTGGGTGGGGCGGGAGACCCTTCCGGCTAATGCCCCGGGGCAAGTCGAGGTCTCGCGGTTGCAGGGTCCCCAGAGGACTCCCCGCCCGTCCCCCAGCCCCACCGCGGCTGCGCCCCACTGGACTCTCCCGCCCCGCAGGTGCTGAAGGGCTTCCCCGAGTGCCTGCAGGCCGACATCTGCCTGCACCTGCACCGCGCGCTCCTGCAGCACTGCCCCGCCTTCCGCGGCGCCAGCAAGGGCTGCCTGCGCGCGCTCGCCGTCAAGTTCAAGACCGCGCACGCGCCGCCCGGGGACACGCTGGTGCACCTCGGCGACGTGCTTTCCACGCTCTACTTCATCTCGCGCGGCTCCATCGAGATCTTGCGCGACGACGTGGTTGTGGCCATTCTAGGTGGGTCTGGCGGAGCAGCCCAGGCCTGTGTCGGAGGATTGAGGCTGGAGATATCCTAGCTGGGCCACCTTCTTCCTAATGAGGATCGTGGCACTTTTTACTGACCAGTCATGGGCCAAGCATGTGTTTGGGAGAGTTTTTGTTTTTGTTGTTGTTGTTATTGTTTTGCAGTACTGGGGATTGAACTCAGAGGCATTCTACCTCCGAGCTACACCCTCAGCCCGATTTTTTTTTTATTCTTTATTTTGAAACAGGGTCTAAGTTGCGCAGGGCCTCACTAAGTAGCTGAGGCTGGCCGAGAACCTGGATCCTCTGGTCTCAGCCTCCCAAGTACTGGGATTACAAGCGTACGCCACTACGCCCGGCTTTTTGGGAGTTTTATACCCAGCTCCCTTAATCCTTAACACAATCCTCTGCCACGGGTCCTATTTTCCTGATAGGGAAGTTGAAGCCCAGAGAGGTCATGCTAGTCAGTAGCCATGCGAGGATTCCAGGACTTCATGTCTGACTCAGAAGCCCAGCCAGGCTCCTGCCTACCTCACACTCCTGGGGAGTTTGGGATGCCAGACCAAGGATCCGTTTTGTTTGGAGGGGTGTCCCTGGTGGGTACCCCAGTCTCATTCAGTGCAGCTGCAAGGATAACTAGACACTTTGGGAGAACAATGTGAGTACTGGCCAAGGGGAAGACTTAGGTTTCAAGCAGCCTCTGCCACTTACCGGCTGTGGGACCCAGGGCAAGTCACTGTACCTCTCTGAACATCACAGGGTCCTCTCCTTAATTCTCCTCTTCCTTGCTTTCCCTGTGACTTCAGCCCCACTCCAAGTCTCCATATTCGACCACAGGCTTGCCCTCCTTTGATCTCGGTGGCCTGACTCTCCTCCAACCCCTCTGGACCGGCCCCCCAGGGATCCTCTGCCCACTCTTGTCCCCCTAGCCAGCTCCTTACTCCCTCAGCCTCAGCCTCCACCTGTGCCACATGGACCCCCCCCCCCCGCCGAGTTCTGTCTCAGCCCTAATCTCTCCTTAGACCAAAATATTCCATTCCTTCTTGGGCATGGCCACCCTGATGTTCCATTAGCAGACCAAACTCAACATACCCCAACCTGAAACCATCACTTTCCCTTAAAAGCAGCCCCTTCCTGGTAGTGTCCCTATCACTGTGACCCATCTGCCCATTGCCTGGGCTACAATGGAACAGAGGAGCATCCTTCCCTCTTCCTGTCCCCTGTGTGCCATCTAGTCAGCCACAGAGCTCTCTCTGTGCCCCTGTTAGTACCTCGCCATCCCATGTCTGTCTCCTTGTTGCTGCACTATGGGTCTGACCCTCATCGTGCCATTCCTGGGCAGGTGTCAGGAGCTCCTTTCCCACCTGCCATGTCCCACCTTCCGCCAGTGACCTGAGATACACACCTGCACATATTTCTGCTCAAAATCCTCCAATGGTTCCCCTTGGGACAAGTGTAAAACCCTGTGTGTGGCATGCATGCACAGTTCTACCATTCTGGCCCCCCTGAATCCTGCCAACCTGATTCCTGCCCCCCTCCCCCTGTACTTCATGTCTGTTACATGCCTTTACCTTTTCACATGCTGCTGCTCTGCCTGCGGTGCCCACCCCGTGCCTGTCTGGCAGACCCTAGTCATCCCTCAAGGCTGGGCTCTAGCCCGAGCTCCTCTGAGACCTTCCCTAACTCCCAGCCTATCTTACAAGTGTCACCCATGTGGGAGGGATAATAATTATTATTAATAATTAAGAAGCTAGTCCAATTTAAATTTCAGAGTCATGAAATCCTCTCATTTTGTCCTGAGTAGAAATAGACATTAGATCATAATCCTTCATCTCCTGGAAAACCAGCACCTTATGACATTGTCCAGATTTCAAGCTTCAGGGTTTCATGTGTGACCCTGGCGAGTCTTGTTTTGTTCTAGGTCTCAGTCCCCTCCTCTTGGAGGGACATGCCCAGTGTCCCCCCCATGCCTCCATCTGTGCTAAACCATTAGTGCCCTTTGTCCAGAGTCACCAGGCTTAGGGGGCTGGACTTTCCTGGGGGAAATGGGAGTTGAAGTCATGTCCCTGGAACCCCTGGCCCTGGCCTCTCTGGGCAGTGTGGCTACATGCTATTTCTTCTGGCCTGACTGACTGCCTTTCTTCTGGGGGCCTGGTCCTTGATTCTCTCAGAATTTCACTCCCTCTGTAAACCCCCACCCCCTGCCCCAACCAACCCCAGCAGAAGGAGCCCCTCCCCCCTCCGTGGCCTCACAGCTCTTGGTTCTGGCCTGTTCTATGGCTCTGCAGAACATTCTCTAAACTGGCTGGCTCTTTTTGTGCATGTCTTGTGGGAATTGGAGGGTCACCTTGTAGGAGGGAGAGCCTCTTATTCATGTTTATATCCTGTGGCCAGCACAGCACCTGGCACCAAGAGGGCCTAATACCCTTGCCACTACCCTGAGTGTCCACCACATGTCCACCCTGTGACCTCCCTGCCTCCCAATATCTTGCATTGGCCTAGGCCGGTGCCTCTTGCTTTTCGTGGCACTTTGTCAACATCTGCTCCTCTGAACAGCCCAATGGAGTAGCCAAAGGCATACATGGTTATACCCATTTTAGAGATGAAAACACTGGGGTCTAGAGAGGGGAAGTGACTTCCCCTGCCGGGCCCATGCTGATTCCCTGACCCCACAGTGAGGATCAAGAAGACAAAGGATAGCCGAGCATGGTGGCACACGCTTGTAATCCCAGTACTTGGGAGGCTGAGACAGGAGGATCACAGGTTCGCGGCCAGCCTCAGCTACTTAGTGAGGTCCTCTGCAACTTAGTGAGACCCTGTTTCAAAATAAAGAATAAAAAATAGGGCTGGGGGTGTAGCTCAGAGGTAGAATGCCCCTGGGTTCAATCCCCAGTACTGCAAAAAAAAAAAAAAAAAGACAATGACAACGACAAAGGAATTTCAGAAGGCTGGGGAGGCTTGGGGAAGCTGGGGGCTCCTGGCCCTGGGTCCCCTATACCCTGCTGCACAGCACCGGCAGGTTGGCTAGAACAAGAGGAAGCTGAGAAAGGAGCCTTTAGTGTCCCTTACTGCCCACTGTCCCCTGGGCAAGAGTGGGAACAGTGTCAAAGAGTGTGGACAAAAGAGGGGAAATTCCAAAGGAGGGAAGGTGGCTCTGAGAGTTCTAGAGACAGCGAGAGGGCCCACATGCCCAGCTCTGAGGGCCTCTCTGTGGGGCCCAGAAGACAGAGGGAGGGCACTCCCATTCTCCCCCAAGAGAGCCAGCACAGCTAGCCCTGTTCCCAGACCTTAATCCTAAACACCAGGCCCCAGCCTGGCAGGATCCATGAGGTGTGTGTGGGGGGGGGAGAGTCACGGTCAAGGGACCCTCAGGGAGGCTCCTCATAAGGGAATCTGAAACCTGACCCTGGAGGGACTATCACCCCTCTGGCTGGCAGGAAAGAACGACATCTTTGGGGAGCCCGTTAGCCTCCACGCCCGGCCGGGCAAGTCCAGCGCAGACGTGCGGGCCCTGACCTACTGCGACCTGCACAAGATCCAGCGTACAGACCTGCTGGAGGTGCTGGACATGTACCCTGCCTTTGCAGACAGCTTCTGGAGTAAGCTGGAGGTCACCTTCAACCTGCGGGACGTGAGTCTGGGCCAGTGGGTCAGGGCGGGTGGCAGCTCTTGGCTACCTGGGAATAGGCAGATCCCAGCAGCCTACTGAGGGCGTGGCCTGCCTGGCCTAAGGGACCCTTCTGACCACCGCCCTTCCTTCCAATCCCATCCTGCATCCTTTGCCAGAATCTCTTCTGTTCCTATCATGGCCAACATAATGCCAAGTACAACAATAGCCACTATTTATTGAGCGGCAACCATGGCCAAGTGCTTCTTTTACATTATCTTATTTAGTCCTCTCTTGCATGTGGTATTATCCCCACTTTCAGATGAGGAAACTGAAGGTCAGAGGAGATAAATAAACTGGCCAATGCCATACATCTAGTAAATAGCAGAACCAAAATGTGAATTCAAGTTTGTCCAACTCCAAAGCCCAGGCTTTCCCACCACATGGCACCAAGCTGAAAAGAAGGGTGTCTGCTGTCCAGGGGGCTCATGGTGGCAAGCATGGGGTGCAAAGAAGGGATGAAGCTCTCTCCTCGCAAGCTATCACTTGGTGGAGAGTATAGCAACTCAGGAAAAATAAAGAGCCACACAGTTAAATAACCAAAGAAGGCATGAGGGTGTGCAGGACAGACCAAATTTCCACGGAGCTCCAGCTTGCCAAGGAGTAGGGCAGGCATCACAAGCTCTGGAGGCACCCACGGGGGCTTCATGGAGGAATGAATCTGAAATCAGGTAGTGGGAAGGGGAGGGCAGTGTGCCTGGCAGGGGGCACTGAGCCTCAGTACCTCCTTTCCCTGTTGTCCACACCCCCTGGGCCCCTCAGCCTCAGGAGGAGGGCTCTGACGGCCCAGGCCCTTTGCCCTGCTTCTGGAGGGTGGGTTTTCTTGCTGTGCCCCCCCCCATGATGTCTCCTCTGCTGCTCTCCTCGCCCTGTTTCTTCCCTTCTCACCTGCTCTGCTCTGGAGACATCCAGTAAGGACCCTGCCTTGTTGGGCCCAGACTCTGGGTGGCCTGAGTGTACAGTGGCTGGACACCAAAGCAGGAGGGGATGTGGCCTGGGTCATCTGCAGCCCCAAATTGTCCCCAAGTGTCATGGTGCCAGGAGAGTGGGCAGCCAAGGACATTGCTCTGGAGTGGATTGGGGGTTCCAGACCCAGTCTCCTCAGAGGAAGCTCCCCACTGGCCCACACTAAGGCATGTGGGAAGGGGGACTGGAGGAGCAGCTCTTCTGTCACCCCTCCATCTTGCTGCTCACAGCAGCCTCTCCCAGGCCTTCGGTGGGGGTTTCCATGTGACCACCCAGTACAAGGTACTGTCTCCAAACCTCTGTTCACCTGCCTGCCCCCCCACAGGCACAGGAGAGCCCACAGGAAGCTGCCCAGAGCTTACTGGTATGCCCAGCCACCTGACACCACTTTCTCACCTGGCTGTGACAAGGGCGGCAGGGGAATGGAGGGGGAGCAGGGACAGGGAGGAACAAAGAGTTCTCATCCCAGCTTCATTCCCTGTTACTTGATGCTCTTGTTCCCTACAAGGCAGATGGGGGTTTCCAGTCATCACCCCAACAGGCCCCCGGCAGACAAGACCATCAAGGCTTTTTCCTCAACAAGGACCAGCCAGGTGAGCACAGCTGGCCCCCTCCCAGAGCCCCTGCCCAGCTTCCTGCCCCTTCTGCCCTTTCCATCCTGCCTCCCCAGCCCCTCAGTGAGTGGGGAGGGCCTCCCTCCCTAGGTTCAGGGCTAGAGGATTTTGCCCCCCCCCCCACAGTTCTCCCAACCCTGACCACCTGTGTCCTGGTAGCCAGAGAGTGAGGACTCACTGGCTGCTGGGTGCTGTTCCCAGGGGTGGGTACTGGCCAAGCTCTTGGGATGCCACAGCAAGGTGCCAGGGGAACCCCCTAGGCTGCAGCTCCCTGTGCAATGAGACCATAGCTAGAAATCTCCACCCTGCCAGCCCCAGCTCCCTTCCCAGGGCTACAGCCTCCTGAGTCCTGGAAGCCAGAACTCCATAGGGGCAGGACCTCGTGCCCCAGGGCATCCAGGTAAGGAGAACCACTCCCCACACTGTGTTTCCATGGCAGGCAGGGGGAGAGCACGGGCTCGGGTGAGAAGGGAAGGCCTGGGGAACCAGCTATATGGAGCAGAGGTGTCCCTTTCCCTCCTGCAGGTGCAGCCCCTTCTCTGAGCATCTCAGATGCATCTGGCCTCTGGCCTGAGTTGCTGCAGCAATTTCCCCCAAAACACAGTCCCCCAAACCTGCAGCGAGGCCCAGACTGCTGGCCTCTGGAGCTAGGCTCCAGGCTGGAACAGATCCAGGCCCAGATGGACAGGTGAGTGTTCCCAGGCAAGACTGGAGGATGCAGAGGGCCCGCTCAGCAGCAGGCTAGGAACGGGTGCCCCCTCCTGGTGGCTGAGCATCACTGGGTACCCGCTGGGTTTTAGAATGGTGGGGTCCATTTAGAGGTAGATTTCCCCGTTCCTGTCACTAAGCACAGTTCCTTGAGATGGCTTCTTTCAGCGAACCCTGGAACGTGACAAGGAAACTTCTTAAGGAAGGGGCACAACCATGTGCAGAAGCAAATTTCATGGGGACTTGGAAAAAGGGTGTGGCCTGTGGATGGCAGACTGTAGTGGCAAGACAGGCTGGGTTAAATTATGATCCCATAACTCACCAGCAAGAGAGTAGGCAAATTACCAGCTCTGTGCCTCAGTTTTCCCTTTCATGCAATGGGCATACTTAGGATGCCCATATCGAAGCATCATTAGGAGGACTGAATGTTATGTACCCCGTGCCTAGTTACTGGTGTCATCAGAATCAGGGCAATGTGGGAAGAGACTATGAATCCTAGTGGGAAATAAAAGCAAGCAGGCTAAAAAATTCAGAGCTGTCCTCAGGCCCTAACCTGCTCTCAGAACCCTGACTTTGACCTCGGGACCCTCTCTGGCAGGCTGGAGTCCCGAATGTCCTCAGACCTCAGCTGCATTCTGCAGCTGCTTCAGCAGTCCATGCCACAGGGCCACAGCAGCTACATCCTGGGAGCCCCTGCCTCCAGTGAACTGGCCTTGTTTCCTGCAGCCTCAGCGACTCAGAGCCCAGGGCCCAGGCTCCCTCAGGGCCATCTGCCCGCTGCACAGGTGCGCAGTGAGGGGATCCCCAGGGGCTCCCCAGGAGGCGGATGCGCGCCTTCCTCAATCCCAACTTGGTCTTAATGTGACATCAGGCCCAGAGCCTCTGTGGCCCCAGGACAGTGGTGGTAGCTTCTCTTGTCCTCCTTTATGACTTGAGTCATCATGACAGGGCAGCCTGGGCAGGGTGGTGGCAGCGCCTTTGATTTTGACCATAGACCCCACAGCTAGGGCAGGGACAACAGGATCCCTGAAGTGAGGGAGGAGCAGGTAGAGCTCCTGGGGTCAGAATGGATTAATGCCCAGCTTGGCCTAGGGGCTCCCCACATCCAATCCTCCCTCTTGCTCCTCCCAGACCCTAAGCTATGTTGACTTGGACAAATGTACGCTGAAGCACAGGAACTCCTCCTCCAGGATGCCTCATGCAGCCGTGGCAATGGACCAAACTCTGCTGCCATCCTCAGAACAGGAGCAGCCTGAAGGGCTCCTGTCACCTCTGGCCTCACCTCTGTGTCCCCTGGAGGTACAGGGACTTGTCTGTAGTCCTCGATTCCCTTCCCTCCCTGAACACCTCGGCTCTGTTCCCAAGCAGCTGGAGTTCCAAAGACATAGCTCAGACCCTGGATTCACAAGGAGTTAGGGCCACTGAACCACAAGATAGAAGATACCAATTGGGGATTAAAGGTGGGTGAGATGAGAGTTAAGTATCATGAGGGAGGCAGATGGCTCCCAATATGGGCCTTTGAAAACTATTCTCCTAGAGTAATTACAAACTACTGACTTAAGTGAGCCTGGGTGACTAAGAGGCTCAGGACTTTGCCCTCTTCCCTTAGCTGTCTAGACAGCAAGCCTGGCGGATGGTGGGGGGATGTTGGGCGTGGATGTAGCTTACAGAACAGAGGGATTAATGAAGTTTCTGACACTCCTGTGAGAGTCTTGTTTGGGTTGTATGTGATCACCTTCCAGCTTGGAACCATCCTTTGCCTCAAGGCCCAACACTAAGGCCCGAGGTTGGTCAGACCTCCTCCTGAGAGCCTCTGACTAGGTTAGAGGTAGAGGTATCCTCTGTGTGGACAAGCAAGGCAGAGTTCTAGCCCTCAGCCTCTCCACCCCAGGTAGTTCCGTGATAACATGTGGGTCCCTTGAGAGCAGTTGAGTGTCACACAGCTAATAAAGTCTGCACATTTCTCGTTGAGTCCAGTGTGTAGCTTATCTGAGGGTCATCAGGTCCTTGACTCTGCCGTGGCCTTCTCCAAGCCCTTTCACAAGGAGATGGGTAGGGGCTCACCTTTCACTACATCCGGCATGTTGCAGACCTGAAGGTGTCTCTGCTGGGCCCAGGCTGGGGTGAAAGGAAGCAGAGGTTCTGGCTTGGTGACCACAAGGAATTGTGACAATGGTTAAACTTGCATAGCACTCATTCTGTGCCAGGCACTGCCTGACTACAATGCAGATATTAGTTCATCTAATCTTCAAAACAACCCCAAGGGATTAGCATTATTATCCCCATGTTAGAGATGTGGGATCAATAGCAGAGAGACTAAGAAACTTACCTGAGCATGAGGAGGCTTCTGGGGTGCTGGTATTGTTGTTTCCTGATCTGGTAATGGTTACGTGAATGTGTACAGATTGTGAAAACATCTGCATGTCTATGTGTAAGTTATACCTCAATTTAAAAAAGAAAAAATAATCATGCCCAACACAATAGGAAAAGGAGAACATAATTTCAACCCAGATGGTCTGGCTTGAGAGCATTTGCAAGGAACCAGTCTGCTGAAAGGGCCATTGTCCTTGGTCATTGGTCTTCAGTCCTTTTGCTCCAGTACTCCCTAAAGGAATTTTGGAAATGTATAAACCCCCTTCCACATTGCTAACTTGACATCTGAAATATTTCTTTCTCTCTTTTTTTTTTTTTGTGGTACTGGAGATTGAACCCAGGGGCATTCTACCTCTGAGCTCACCCCAGCCCTATATTTTATTCTTTATTTTGAAACAGGGTCTCATTAAGTTGCTGAGTGCCTCACTAAGTAGCCGAGGCTGGCCGTGAACCTGTGCTCCTCCTGTCTCAGCCCCTAAAGAACTGGGATTACAGGCATGTGCCACCATGACCAGCTGAGATTTTTCATTGATACATTTAAATAGTTGCATAGACTAAAATGTCCAACTTGTTATATTGACACTGTTTTACCCCTCATTTATACTGATCCATTTCCAACCAAATAGCAGTGATTTTAGAACCACCATCATCTATTTTAAAAATACAAGAGGGCCAGGCGTGGTGGCACATGCTTGTAATCCCAGTACTTGGGAGGCGGAGACCGGAGGATCCAGGTTCGCGGCCAGCCTCAGCTACTTAGTGAGGCCCTCCGCAACTTCGTGAGACCTGGTTTCAAAATAAAGGATAAAAAATAGGG
>PVJS01023619.1:0-29431 GCA_004027185.1 Glis glis
GTTCAATCCCTGGTACCGCAAAAAAAAAAAAAAAAGAAATGAGTGTTGTCTTTCATTACCCTCAAGGATAAGGGCCAGTTCTTCAGGTAAGTTACAATGGGCTCTTTTAGGAACATCAGACACAGGTAAGATTTAAAGAGGAATCAACTGCTGCATTGTCTCATAGGACACTAAAGTTGGTGACTGAAGTTAGGTCAGATCTCAGACTTGTCTCCTAGCTTCTCATTCTGCTAGTCCGCACCTCTATCACCGCACACTAATCACCCTCATGGATGCCCAGCACTGGTTGTGTTTTATTTTTTTCCTGGAACTAACTCCTTGACCTTAACCTCCCAATTTGAATTTGTCTGATAACACTTCCAATCTCTACTTCTGTATTGGAGAATCCAGTCCCAGGATTACCTAATACAAAGTGCTACAAATATATATTTTGACAGAAAACAAAATATGAAGGGCTACAAATATATATATAAATATTGACAGAAACCAAAATAACGAGGGCTTACACACAAGAATTATTTATTGGCCCTCCCATACAGAAGTCTTCCAGCAGTTATCAGTGGCCCAGGCACCTCCTGTATTGTTGCTCCACTATCCTGAGGGTGTTGCTTTAGTCTGCATGGTCCAATGTGCCTCATCACCACGACTGCATTCATGCCAGCAGAAAGGAAGAAAGGGTGAGGGACAAGAATGCCTTTCCCTCAAAGGCACAACCCGGAAGCTGTATGTGTCACTTCTACTGACATCCCAGTAGCTAGAACTTGGTGGCCAAACCTCATTAAACCACAAGGGAGGGTGGAAAAAATAGTGATTTATTCCAGGCAATCATGTAATCAGTTGACATCTGTATTATGATGAAAGATGTATAGACCAGATTCTGCCACAAATGGTGTCTGTGCTCTCTTTTGTATGAACAGCCCCCAGCAGGGTATGTCTCCCATAATGTGGTCCATTGTTATGTAGCTATCTAAGATGTTGTCCTCTGATGTATCTGAGGACAACATCAGATGTGCCACAATTAGCAGTGAGAGACTGAGTTCTACACTCCTCATCCAAGTCAGGGCACTGAGAACACAGGGATTTAAAACCTGCCCAGATAAGCTATTCTGGTAGTCAACAGTCATCCTGTCAGTTGCCACATCATTGCTTGGTTCAGGTCTCTCTGAGGCATGCTATATCCCTGGACAGCATAGGTTCAGGATATACCTGACGGGTAAGATGCTACTGAAATGGGCTTCAACCATGGTTTGACTCATCCCCCCATGTAACGGAATGTATTCCAGAGGGTTCAGTGGCCTGTGCATTTGGGATGGAGGAAGACAAGCTTAATGTGTCCCCCACAGTGGCCTGGTGTCATCTCTACTTTTCTGTAGCAGTCTCATCATGATGGAGGTCAAGACAAGGTATAAATCTCCCTTCTTCAGCAATACAAAGCCATTTCTGCAAAGCTGGCTCTCTGCCCAGCTTTACAACTCATTCTGACAAGCACTTGTTCTCTGACTGGGACATACCCAACCTCCTGGACAGATCCCTTAGCCTGGCCACTGAAATGGATGTGAAAGGGACAGAGTCCAAAGCCGGCGAGTCTTTTATGCAGAGTTGCTCCTGAAAAGGGAAAGACTATTTTGGGTTCTGCTACTCTAAACCTATGCAAACATCTTATGCAGCTTTAAGCCTATGAAATGGCTCCTCAGTCAGACATCAACCCATGCCATCCCAAACTCCATTTTCTAGCTACCACTGGTCAGCTAGCAGTACATACAAAGAACACTGACCATGCTAAAGGTGGCTTCAATTTTATTTAGATCTGAGCAAAATCTAACTTAGCCTTAGTTTCCTCATCCTGTAAAGTCAGGAAACTCTATTAGATGAACTTCCAGTTTTCTTTTTAGCTCCAATGACCCATAAACCTCAATTTCTACCATGGTTGAGTTGGGTTGTGTCCAGAAGAATCACACACCACTTGCCTGTTGTGAACAAAGTACAGGATTTTGGTAGAACTTATGAAATCTGTGTCTGTTTCTCACACTTCTCCATAACTGTCAAAGATGGTCCAACAACGAACCCAGCCAGAAAAACCAACAAACACAAATGAAAGCAAGCAGAATACAAAGATGCAGGCTGCCTCAGGCCCTTGGCACCTGCCCAAAGGTAACATTTACCACTGAGTTTTACATGTCATAGTTCCAAAAGGCATACTCCAATTGTTTTGCCCATCATGCGGCACTCTACAACTATTATTATAAGATACTGCTGTTAGATCAAGAAAACTAGGGCAATAGAGACAGTTTGCCATCTCTATTTCTTAGAGAAGGAGAAAAGCAGGAGGAAACTGAAAACTTAAACTTGTGAGTTAAGTTTTGATTGTCTCGTTGTCTTTAAAACACCCCTATGAATAAGTATCCATTACATGACAGCCCACACATGTTTTTCACCAAATTCCCTTTCCACCAGAACTCATAGAGAGAATCAAATTAGCCTTACCTATTTTAAAGCCACCTAATTTTCTAGAGGATAGAAAATGCATTGCTGTTATCAAAGCTGCTTTGTAGCCTGGGAGCCCTCTTTAGAAAGAGGGCAGAAAAATCATGATATGAAGAGGGCCATTCCTCAGTCTGGGTGCATGAACCTCATCTTGGAATGCCTCTGCTTTGTCTTCCCCAGGAAATGGTGGGTGATGGGGAATGGAGGGGATACTCTTATACCTCTTGGGTTCTGCTGGTTAGTGGATTGGTGGACACCTGTCTTCTCCTTCTTTCTGCCATGCAGCGATCCCCTAGAGTCCAAGGCCAAGACCTGTCCTACTCTGCCACTTCATTCCTACACTCCAGCCGGACCCTGACTACCTCAAACTGCAAGTTCCAGTCCCACCCAAACTAGGCTTTTCAAGTAAGTCCAGGAAAAGGGACCATGACATTTCCCATGATACTCTTCCAGGATTTCCAGCTCCTTGCCAACATGAGAAGTTTCTGGGCTGATAAAAAGGCTTGCCAGCCCCTTTCCAGGGGCTGCTGCTCTTGCAGACTCCATAAGCATTTTATAGCTCTGTTGCCCAGTCTCCTTGCTTTATCCTGGATGCCTTTCTGTGACACCCCATTATCAGTATCATAACCTGAATCTTTACCTTTCTTCCTGCCTGCTTCCTAGCCTTGACTCATAAAGCCAGTTTGGTTCTTTAAGTTCTGCCTGCTATTCAGATTCCTGAACCTCTGCTTGTGTTGGTTTTGCATTTGGCATGTACCCCTGGTTCAGATTCCCAACTTCAGCAGAAGTCCTACTTTGGGGTTTGTCCCAGACCCCACATATGCCCATGGAGAGTTGGTTCTCCTCGCTTGGGGTTGCCTCTCTCAAGTCCATATCCCACTTCCTCCTCTCCACTGAAAGAAATCTTTCTTGTCTTACACTTCAGTTCACTGTCTCCTACTCCAGGGCAGTCCTGATCTAAGAAACTCTCTGCTATGACAGACAGTTATTAAATGTCAGGAAAATTAAGATACTGTATGTCAGTTTTCCATCACTATGACAAATACATCAGATAACCAACTTATAAAGAGAAAAGGTTTATTTTGGCTCACAGTTTTAGAGGTTTCAGCCCATGATTGGTTGGCCCTGTAGTAAGGAAGCACATCATGGCAGGATCTTATAGAGCAACAAAACCACTCACCTTGTGAGCCAGGAAGAAAAAAGTGGGCAAAGAGGAGGCCAGAGTCCCTGTATTCACTTCAAAGGCACACTCCTCAATGCCCTATCTCCCTCCCACCTCTTAAGGGTTCTACTGCCTCCCAATAGTGTCACCCTCAGGACCATGCCTTTAACATGTGAGTCTTTGGGGACATTTGAAGTCCACGCTACAGCACTGTTGAAAACCTGAAAAGGCAGTAGCTTACTCTCTGTTACTATAAGAATTCCTATAGCCAGGATTTTCCTACACTAAAGTTTTCTAAAACATTATCAGTACAAGTAAGTCTTGCCATCAAAATATTAAATGGGTCTTGGGCTTTACAAGCAAGTCCAGGAGAAGGGACCACGACATTTTCTGTGATATTTTGCCATGCTCCCCCCCACTCTCTCTCTCTCTCTTGGCTTTGCGCCTAGAATGGATGCATACTCAACTTGCTTCTTCACACCGGCCTGGCATGAGTTGCAACACGTGCCTGGCATGAATGCAACACGTGCATTCATCTGAGCAGTTCGACAGGGTCAAAAGAACAAAGCACAAAATCTCAAGATGGGTCAGAGCTGTCCTTTCTCCCTCAACCTCAAACTCCAAATGCCCTTTGTAAGTTCTCACATCAAGCAAACTCATCAGCTTCTAGTTAATTCCACATTAGCCCCAGATGTCATCTTGCAAGAATTCTTCTGCTGCAAGGTAACCCCCAAGATCTCCCCAGAGGCAAGACATCACTTCCCAAGTGTGTAGAGTTGACCCTTGGAAAAATCAAATTCTATACAAAATCTCCACTGGAAAGGTCAAAAATGAATTTTAGGGCTGGTCCAGATGGGATGCAATGCAGTGAGTCCCAGGGACACCCACCAGCCTGCCCACTGGATCGCTTTTAGTAGCACACTGGACCAAGGAAGCACAAGTATCAAGGCATGTCCTGCAAACCCCAGGGAGATAAAGCTTTACTTGCTTATTCCTGTGGTCTCAGACACCAGAACACCTTTCCCTCTTTCCCAGATCCCTTTTAGGCCATATCTGGGATAGACCTGGATGGAAAACCTTCTGTACATTGTAGAGAACAAGGGCTTGTGTAATTTGAATCACACAGAACTTGTTTCAAATCCTGGCTCCTCCATTTCCTGGCTGTGTTATCCTAGCTAGGTTGCCTTGCCTCTGAATTGGCTTCCTTGCTTGCAAGTTAGAACTGAAACACTTTATTTGCAGAGCTGTTATAAGGATCAGAGATTACAAACTCAAAGTTCCTGGCACATGATACATACTCTAGAACTATAGTAGTCATCGTTATTAGTATGCTTAAAGGTGCTGGCAGCTATAGAAAAATGTGGCACAGAACCCCTAGACTGTAACGCATTCCCACAAATCAGGAGCCTGGCCCGACTAGAGAGGGTTTAAATACACAAATGGGAATGTGTGCAATCTTTGTGCAGGGGCTAGAAGACAAGTTCAGATGCCTCCCTGCCCATAAGTGGAGTGAATATCTCCATGGCAGGTCTTTTCAATGCAGTATTTTAATATGAAAGGCAGAGGCAATCTTTCCAAGAAGAACAGTAGGCAGGAGGGAATTCAGTTCACAAGAGATTTATCAGAGATTTCTATAGTTGTGTGGATGATTGGCTTGCTGCAGAGTGATGTATTTAGGCTTTTCTCCACCTCTGTCTCTATTCTAAAGTCCCTTCAGAGATTTCTTTATAATTGTATAATGCTAATTCTTTCAAAAAATTTGAAAGACTTGACAGGTTTTATAGAAGTGTGCATATATGTTGCATGTGAACATACAAACAATAAAAAGGCCCTAGAGGTCGCACAATTATATTCCCATTCCCAGCAACCTTCTAACTATTACCAGATGTGCCCATGGCATGTTGCTTTCCAGTGGGATTTTGCACAGCTGGCAGTGGTAATCCTAGGATTAGGAATCAAGAACACAGGAATCCAAGTGTTAAGGGGTAAGTTTTTCAAAACGATTCACCTGGGAAAAGACCTACTTAACTATCAAAAAAGTCCCTTAGACGGTGTACAATTGTAGAAAGAGGTCTACTGTCACTCCATAATTCACATTTCATCTCCTTCCAATCCAACCATGGTGTTTTCAATCATTTCCTTTTACATATTACTATCCTAAGACATATGCCTCCTCTCCACTCCTCTTTCTCTTCCCTATTCCTCCATTTAATTCTGAGCCTTGCTTGAACTTTCCTGTCTCTACTGTCTTACTTTTCTACCTTCTCCATCAATAACTGAGTTGATGGAAATTAATACCAGTCATAAAGAGGCAAAAGGTGCCTGGAAAGTATTTAATAACAGAGAATTTTGGTGATGCCCTGATATCAATAAAACCAAGAGTCTGCTTTGTCCATATTTGGCACATATCTCCCCCAAAGCTGCCTAGGGAAGTTGTCAATAATTTTCCCACTGTATTAATGTCACACAAGAAACAGGCTGTCTGGCCTGACTAACAGAACAAAATTTATTTCTACCTTCAACCTCGGTAGTGCACTGTTTCTAATTTTCCTTTTTCCCTGGTCAGCCCCACTTCTTGAAATTTAATCTAAATCACTTGATCCTTTTGAAGCTTCTGAAACACTAACCAGGCAGATCACATGTTAGGGGGTTGCCACCCTCATTTGGTGGTTTGTTTGTTGTCATTTTCCTGGATTCCATCTTGGTCCTTCAAGCCTGGATTTCACAGATCTAGAGTAGGGGTAGGGATATGAATAGAGCTAGGATATAGAAGTGACTTCCATTAAAATTAATTTGCTTTGATAACTGGAGGGGCTTCAGAGTTCTCAGGGAGGACTAGCCTAACCCTCTCCCACTCACCATGCCTGGGTGGACACAGGCTCTCCTTTTCCCTCTCTCTTGCCAGCCTTTCCGTCTGTGTTCCTCCCCACACACTCAGCACTGGCTTGGGTCACATTAACCCTGAGACATTCACCTTGAATGACTCGAGGCCTGAAAAATTAGTCACACCACCACAAAACCCCTTCTGCAAAGAAGAGTGCAAATAGGGAAGAGGGTTGTATGGGTTTGGTTTTATGATGCTCCACCCACTGGACAGGTAAACAAAATGAGATGTTGAGACTAGAATCTACCTTTTAATAGGAAAATGGATACTTAAAGGCTATCAATAAGCAGAATCATGGAATGCCTCTCCAAACAGCTCTGCTTTTGTCTACATCCTGCCCTTCCGTAGGCCAGGGCACTGCCCCTCCCAAGCCTTTCCCAGAGACCTCAAGCCTGGGCTGCCCCCTCCTCTGGCTTCCCCCAGCACACTACCCAGCATGTGATGGAAGGGAAGTTTGTACCACTGCTTATCTTCTTTTATGCAAGTACCCTGACTCCCCAACCAAAATGTATTTGTATGTCCCTTGCTACACGCTGTTAACTCAATAAATACTTATTTGATTAATGATGAGAGAACAAAGATGATTCTGATTCCCATGCTGGTGACAGCCAAGTTCAAGTGCTTCTTCCCAAGAGAAGCCTTTCCTTTTTTTTTTTTTTTTTTTTTGTGGTACCGGGGATTGAACCCAGGGGCATTCTACCTCTGGGCCACGCCCCCAGCCCTATTTTTTATTCTTTATTTTGAAACAGGGTCTCATTAAGTTGCAGAGGGCCTCACTAAGTAGCTGAGGCTGGCTGCGAACCCAGATCCTCCTGTGTCAGCCTCCCAAGTACTGGGATTACAAGCATGCACCACCACGCCCGGCTAAGAGAAGCCTTTCCTAAATACAGCTGTAGAATTCTACAGCAAGAGAGGCCCAGAGATTCTCTCCAATACAATTACAGGCTCCTCTGATTGGCTCTTGCCTCCCCAGTCTGATCAGAAACCCCTCAAAGGCCAGAACCATGCTCTGGCCTTTTTCTGCAGGGCCCCACCCATCCAAACACAGCCCCTCCATACCTAGCACAGCAACAGAGCAGAGCAGTGATAGAGAGGGCCTCTCCTTTTGTCAACACCCCTGGTGTTGAATTAGTAGGCACTCAATAATAAAAATAACAATACTTTCCATTTGAATAATGCTACACAATTTTTCAAAGAGCTTTTAAAAACATTATCTCTAATGAGATAATGTTCCTCACAAAAAGCCTGTAGTTAAGTAGGTGTAATTAGCTCTAAGTAACAGATGGAAACTGAGGCTCAGAAAGGTTAAGTGACTTGCCCAAGGGCAGAGAGCCAGGTTAGCATTTCTGGTCTAAGCTCAGCACTTTCCTCTGCCCTGCGGGGCCTCTCCACACTCTTCAAACATCCTTAGCATGAACTGGCTATTAGGAGAATTGAGGCAAGAGAAAGAAATGCCAGGAAATTCCACGCCTTCCACCAAATCACACACTTGGCAATACTTGACATTTACAGTCACTGAGATCAATCTAGCGTTGTCCTCACAAGCCTGCAAACCACACGGGCTAGTTAGGGACAATGTCTTCTATAACTGACTGTTATTGAGTACATAACAGGTACTCAATAATGGTAGATGAATGAGCAAATTATTTTTTAAAAAAGAACAAGCAAACAAATTAATAAGCCTATGATAAGAGGTGTATTGTCGCTATAAACATAACCAAGAGTAGACTTCAAACCTAAAGGAATCCACAAGTTTAAGAAAAGTAGATTTCAATTTATACAATTATAAATGTTTGAGATAAAACTGCTCTAACACAAGCAAAGGCCCACAGGATAAACAAATAGTTTTATTATTTAGCCCCAAGATGCCCAAATCAAGAATTCTAAATTATAGAAAAGGAAAAAAATACCATGCAGAAAACTCTCCTGATTCCGAAAGGATTAATTGACTATAATACAAAATTATACAAATAAGGTTTACTAGAAATGGTTGGCTATGGTGAGGGTGGGAGGGAATAAGTTTGGCAACCTCACACTTGAAAATCTTCCTGATAGGAAACCAGGCATGGTGGCCCACTCCTGTAATCCCATTACTTGGGAGGCTGAGACAGAAGGATCATCGGTCTAAGGCCATCCTCAGCAACGCAGCAAGACTCTCAGCAACCTAGTGAGACCCTGTTTCAAAATTTAAAAAATAAATAAATAAAAAGGGCTGGGATATAGCTCAGTGGTACACTGCTCCTGGGTTCAATCCCCAGTAACACAAAAAATAAAGTGTCCCTGATAGATAAGGAATGATAGCAGGCAGCACTGAGAGGCTCTGCATCTTTCTGACAGTTAAAACTCCCTTTCAGGGCATGAACTTTCTTTGAATAGTAATTGAGTTTTCTGTTTAACCATCTCTCCAATGCAGTGCTGCCCTCCTGTCTCCCTCTAATGTGGAAGAGGCTTGAAAATCAGCCCAGTTTTTTTTTTTTCCTCCTGAAGCTTGTTTTCTTTCCTCCTAGCATCCTCTCCTGGTCCCTAATGATAGGTGGGACCTTACTTCCAGCAGTCACAATCTATTCCCCCATGGAGATTTCTATTTCCTCCCCTGTCTTTGTCTCTTTTATTCAGCAAGTCTCAAGCTTTATGATCTAGGGATCACTTTAGCAGGATGAAACCCACACAACACACCATTAAACACTTTTCAGTCATAACTGAAGGGCAATATCATCTTCAAGAGACAGCCCCCGCTATAACCCCACCTGCCATGCAATAAAAGTGATCAATGGTTTGGAGTTTGCTTGTTCGGTAGCATAAGTAAAATATTAATTTAAAACAAATATAGCCACACCTCGAATGTAAACATAAATATTTTAGATGCCATTTATCATTAAATAATTCATTATGTAATAAGATACTGAATATCTGTCTTCCTTAGATAGAAGGATGCCCTCCGAGGAGGAACTATGCATGTATGGTAAGAACTGCAGTGCCTTTTACTTAGTAGGTGCCCAATGAATATTTGTTCAGTGAAGGAATACAGACCACCCCAAGAACATTCTTAGATTGAACTTACAAAATTTCATGCTTCTAGGTCAAAATTGTACCTTCTGCTTGGAACTATATCTCCTCTTTTCATTACCTGGAATCCCTCCGCTCCTGCAATAGGTCCAGCCAATTCCTCCACATCCTCCATGGCCTCACTCATGCCCGATTCTTGCCGGGAAAACCTTTCCTATAGCTCAAGCTCGGAGTCATCACTTCCTTCTAGGCTTTCTAATATTCACATTACAGTCAGAGTCCTACAGATTAGCCCTTAATTTTCCATAAGTCTTGGTTCTGCTTTCTTAGTATTTATACAGGGTCGAGGATTCTCCTTATACACCCACATGGCGCTGACACAGCAAGGAGCAGGGCTCAGTTCATCTTTGGATAGACCATCTAACTAGGCTACCATAGTTATTTTTTCAAACACCACTAATAACCAGTGATTGTGAATGTCTAGTCAAATGTCTTTAGGCAACTTAAAAGTAAACAAAGGCTACAACTTACAGCATTATAAATATTACCAGGTGTTGAAATGGGGATGGAGAGATGAAAAGCTAAATCAAAAGAGTGGGCATTGAGGTAGGTAAGGGTGGGGGGTTACAGCAAGGTTTGACAAGGTCCTGCAACCCAATAAAAGCCAGGAAAGCCCCCATTAATGGTCTTTTCAACAAAATCCCTTAAATGTACAATTTAGCAAGGCATGGGGAGGAACACCAACATTTTTCTTAATTTACCCTTTCTTTAAAAAATTTGGTGCACAGAGTATGCCCTCCTTTTTTCCCCTCTTTACTTCCTTCTCCATAGAGTGTTTGTAATGCTCTGACACCATCTTACTATTTGCCTAGCTGTTTGCTGACTGGCATTTCAGAGCATAATCTCCATGTAGGCAGAGACTTTGTATGTCCTCATTTCTGCACAGTCTGTATCGCCAGCACCTCACCTGGGACACAGCTGGCATTCAATCAGTATTTATTGCATGAACCCATGGAGGAATAAATTGATTTCAAGTTACATGGTCTATTTATCAAGCAAAAACCCATAGATGTGCAAAATATGAGAGAATTACCTAACCTCTCCTGAGTTATAAAAAATGAACAGATGCCAGGCATGGTGGCGCATGCTTGTAATCCCAGCACTTCAGAGGCTGAGACAGGAGGATCGCAGTTTTGCAGCGAGCCTCAGCAACTTAGAAGAGGCCCTCTGCAACTTAGTGAGACCGTGTTTCAAAATAAAATAGGGCTGGGAGTGTAGCTCAGATGTAGAATGCCTCTGAGTTCAGTCCCCAGTATCATAAAAAACAAAAATGAACAGAAACATCAAGAGAAGCAAAGACATCAAGAGAAGCAAAGCCCAAGGTCACTGAACAAGTAAGGAACAGAGAAAAGTCTGGAATCCAAACTTGGGATCTCCTACCTCATATTCTTTCAATATTCTTTCATGACACACCTGGTCGGAATCTCTAGTCCACCAGCAAACTTCTGTTCATTCGGCTATTCATTCACCAAATATTTCCTGAGCACTTTCTAAGTTTCCAGAATTGTGCTCAGAATCCAAATCAAGACTGACTAGGAGCCCTTTTCTGCAATCACGAAGCAACACTCCATGGCTATGGACGGTGGATCCTCTTGCTAGGGGTTCTCTGGGATCATTCTGCAAAAATGTTCATCCTCCAAGACTGTTCCCAGAGAAAACTGGGGCTTGTCCCTATCCCAGGGTAGATTCTCTGGTTACGGCACAGTTCCTCTGCTCAAGCACAAGGACAAGTGCTGCAGATAGTGACTGAGGGAGCACAGCACTTCCACAGGTGTGGAGTGAGCCTCCTGGGGCACCACCTGTCCCCTGGCAGCTTCCCTCCTTGTTAAGACTGAACCTTTGCATGACAAGTTATGCTGAGACCTCTGCCAATCCCGATTCACACCATCCTGAACACCAGCCCTTCCTTGGATGGTCACAGTGCTCAGGGAACTGCAAGCGGAGAGCCAGAGCTCTGTTCTGGTGGCCCCACTCTGAGAACCACAAGGTGTCCACACACGGTCCGCTGTGGCCTGGAGAGCTGCCTTCACCTGTGGACCTCCAGTTATGACTGTGTTTTCCTTGCCTTTGAGGTGAGTATCTGTAGCTAGTGGGCAGAGGAGGCAAGGAAGGTGGGGAGAAGTCAAGCTGCGGGACTGAAATGAGCTCAGAGACACTCAGTGGTGGAAGAGACGCCCTGCCACTGTCTCTCAGCAAGCTGTGATGCAAATGGGGTGCAAGGTGCAGGGATCCCACCTTGTCTAAGCTAACACAGAGGACATGGCCCACTCAGGAGCAGCGTCTACAGCAAAGCACACCTTTCTCTTGGAGGCTTTCCCCGCAACAGCACAGCTGGGCACTCAGCAGACATTTCTGGAGCCCCTACTGGATCCCAGGCACTGGGATGCAGGATCCCTGATCACATGGAGCTTACTGTGAGAGGGCTCTGTGGGCTGAACCATGTCCCCCAGAAAGGTATGCTCACATCCTGACCCGGTGCCTGTGAATGGACTTTATTTGAAAATACAGTCCTTGCAGATGGACGGAGATAAAATGAAGTTGCTCCAGATTAGGGTAAATTCGCCCTAATCCAGTGGCTAGTGTCCTTGGAAAAGGGGGGAAATTTGCACACAGAGAGACAGACATCCAGAGAAGAGCAGCATGTGAAGATGAAGGCTGCAGCGGCGTGTCCTGCAGCAGAGGAATGCCAAGCACTGCCAGCAACACTGGAAGCCAGCAGGGGGAGGTGCCATAGTAAACCCCAGAGTGCCTAGAAGGAACCAGCCCTACTCACACCTGAATTTTGGAATTCTGGCCTCCAGAACCATGAGACAATAAATGTCTGTTCTTTTAAACCATCAAATTTGTGATATTTTTTATAGCAGCCCTGGAAGACTAATCCAGTGAAGATGTATATTAAGTAAACAGGAGATTAAAAGTGTTTAGAAGGGGACAGCTAGGATGCTACTGAAGCATGGAAGGCCAGTGCTGAATCCAGCCATGGAAGGTCAGAGAAAACTTCCTACAGGAAGTGACTTCTAATCTGAGCCTTGGGGATAAATAACAGTCAGCCAGAGGGACAAATACATTTGCTTACTGGGGGTCAAGGAAGGTGTCCACAGAAAGCGATATCAAGGCTGAGACCAAGGGATAGTGGCATTTAGCCTGGCACAGTTGAGGAAACAGTGGCCTGCCAGGAAGTAGCATGAGCAAAAGCCCCAGAGTAAAGGGAGCACTGCCCAAGTCCAGTGATGGAGTGTAAACGCCGGAGGGAGTGGAGAGGGAGCGCACATCCCGGTTTTCTATGGCCACACACCAAGTTCCCACTAACTTAGCAGCCTGAGACAAAGCCTGTTTGTTAGCTCACAGTTCTACAGGTGAAAAGTACAAGCGCGACATAGCATGCCTGGGTTCTCTGCCCAGATATCTCGAGGACGAAGGGTGCCGGCCAGCCGTGTACTCATCTGGAGCTAGAAGTCCTCTTCAAGCTCACTGAGGCCGTCGGCAGAATTCAGTTATTCGCTAGCTGTCAGCCAGGGGCCACTCAGTACCTAGAGGCCATGCTCAGATCCCTGCTAGATGGCCTCTCCATCTTCAAAACCAGCATCAGAGAACTTCTCACCCACCAAATCCTATACTACTTAGCATCTTTTTCACCAGGCTCAGCCTGGTCCCTTGCAAGGGATCATCTGATAAGGAAAGACCCCCTCTCCTCATTCCTTTTTTTACCTCTTTCTTAAAGTCCAATGTCACCTAACATAATCTAATCATAAGGGTGAAAACCCACCAGCTTCACAAGACCAGACAAACTCAAAGGAGGGGACTGGGTCAGGCTAGGGTCACTAGGGATCATCTGAGAATTCGGCCTGTCACCACAGAATAGCAAGGTGGGACAGTGGCAATCCTGCAGACCAAGACTACCCATTTTCCTGAGCCTTTCTCCTTTTATTTCTCCACTAACCCCCCCCCCAAACACTCTCCCAGGCCTGCAGCTCAGTCTACTGAGTGAGCCCAGCTCAGACACGCTTCTCTGTATGAACCTGTGGGAGGTTTCACCTACTCTATGGTTGCAAGTGGCCGTGTACGCAGAGCCAATGGCAGCCAGAGGGCTGAGACAGTGTGCTGAGGTTTATCACTCTCTGGGCCAACCTCTGGAATGCTCCTCTGATAGGTAGGGAAAGTGGAGGTCACCCCAGCCTGATGGGGTCTCTCTAACCCCTTTCTCTTGTCATTGTGCCAGAGGTGGGACTTGGAGCCAAGCACTGGAACTTCCACACCTTAACCTGAGAGGCCCATCCCCAACAACCCTGTCCAACTTTCAAATACAACTGCATTTTGAACTGTGTTCCTAGCCCAGCCCTCAAGCACAACCTCCACCACCTCTAACCAGCACAGGCTGTTCTGAGGCTGTCCGTGGCCTGGTGTTATCCAGCCTTGAATGCCACAGCACCTCTGGTCAGATGTGCAGAAGCCCCTGTACAGCCCAAGAGCCCCCCCCCTCCCCGCCAGACATGCCCAACCGTCTGTATTCTTGATGAGTGTCCCTGATCCTGAGGACTCAAAGATGCCGGGAAGAGAGCCCTTCCCAGGCCAGATTTCTGACTGTGTGCCCAAGAGCCCAGAGAGAAAAGTCCGGTGTTTTCATATCATTTCTGCTGTGTATTTGAGGAAGGCTTTGCAAGTTGCAGGATAGCGCTAAAGGAATTACTCAACAGCTACACTTAGCTGGCCAAAGTTAAACCAGACCCGGAGAGAAAACAAGAAATGTACTGAATGAGCTCTCTTGCAAGGGGCTGTGTGAGGGTACGGGGACAGCCCCAGGCCTTCGGACAGTCAAGCGTCCACCAGCCTGGCTTTCCCAGGCTCCAAAGCCCTGCCAAATTCTCAGCAGCAAGCAGGTTATATCCTCTCCATTCACCATCCATCTTGGAAAGGTCAGGAACTAAATTTGGAACTTGGCTTTTAGTTCTTTTGCATCTCTAAGTTATCTTGAGGCTGAGGGAAAAGGTTCACAGAGGAATGTGCCAGAAAAACAGAGTAAATATTTCAGAGGTAGAATACATCTGTATAGTTTTAATAACAACAGTAACCATGGTTATCCTGATAACACCTTTACATTTGCATGGCCCTTTCTGCTTTCCAGAGTATTTCTATACATTCTGCCATTTGACCATACTGTGGCTCACTGAGTTATCTTAATTATTACTATCTTTACTTCATAGCTGAGAAATCTCAAGTCCAGGGAAGTAAAGTGGTAAGACCATGCCACTTGTCAGTGACAGAACTGGGACTAGAACCTACAGCTGTGATACCTAGCTCACTGTTCTCTCACTATCCAGCACATGCCCCATTGTTTAGTTTTGTAATGTTTTCACATCTCCAACAGGGCCTGGAGTACTCCAACAAACACATCCTAGATGGCCTTACTTCATAAAAGGGACATGGTGTAACCCTTTTAAACCATAAATGGTATGGGGCTGGCTGCTATTGAGGGCTGGGTGCCCATGTAGGTCCCCACATCTGATGCTCCTGGCCCTGCCACCAGACAAGTACTGAGTGGGCTCCTAAGAAGACCCAGAGTTCAAATGCAGGCCCAGGCAGCTCCCAGAAACTCCAATAACTCCATCCACAAGAAGGGTCATTCTGGTCCTCAGCTTGTCTCAGAGAATTGGGATGATTCCGGTTCCTCTCGCCCTAACCAGAAATTCTCACCTGCCTAAGAGATTCCTGGGGCCCTATATGGTTGAGGATCTCAGCTAACATGAGTCATTGGTCCTGGAGAAAACAGGGCCTCAAAGCCAAGTCCACTTCTCAAGTAGCAGTAGATGGAAAAACCTCTTCCTTGCCCATAACCTGTGCTTCCAAGGTGGACAGGTGAGAGACACCATGGCCACACTCCAAAGCTGCTCACAGATATCACATGGCCTGAGGAGTTCCACTCCCAACTTTAATTGCTGCTCCTCCTTTGGAGTCCCTTGGTAAAGAGACAACCAGGTCAATAACATACACTCTAGTCAAGGGCTCAAGAACTATAGCACCACATTCCACACAAACAACCCTCCCTCCTACTCCTTGGGGAGGCCACACAGCAGAGCAATGAAGGGCAGGGATGTAGGGCCACACACCTGGCTGATCTCAGCTCCACCACCTCCTAGCTGGGCGACCTTGAGCAGGTTAGTTCATTTCCCTGTGCTTCTTCCTCATCTTTGAAATGGGATGACTATAATAAATATGCACAATTAGCATATGCCGATTAAAATGTGAATAAATAAAGGGGATGATTATAATTATAAAAGAGGTCTCATGGAGTTGTTGAAAAGACTAAATGAATTAACACATGTAATGTACTTAGAACAGTGCCAGCAATATAAGTAAGTGTTGACGTTACTGTTGCTATTATTATTAGTTGGAAGGCACGAATCCAACAACTCCAATCATATGGAAACCAGCGAGAACAGAGGGAATAATGGGGGAGGGAGGGCTTTTGAGAAGCCAAAAGCAGTGTTACAACATGTACAAGGTAAAGCTAATGTACTTGATCAGAATCTCTTTACTCTTACTTTGCACATAACTAGAACAGACTAGGTTATCTACTTTCCAAACCCACAGGAGAGAGGAGCAGCAAATTAAAAGAAGGGGTGCTGGAGCAAGTGGACACCCCAACAGCACGGAGTATGAAAAACATGTCTCAAACCTTTCTCAGGCCACAGTGTTCTAGGACACTTTGGAGGCTCCCTTGTCCCCTGATGGCTGCATGGTATTATTGTGGGTCCAATAATTGAATCCTAATGATTGTGCGCTTTCCCCCAAAAGGACGAAATATGTGCAGTATTTCTCTTTTAAGGATCCAGGGATTCCTATTTTATATTCTAGAAAGACTTTCTTCAAATATACTTAAATGCCAAGGAGTTTGGTACATGAAAGGGGTTCCATTACATAAGAAGTGAATTTTATATGGAACATTTTCCCCCCAGAATGAATAAAGATGGGTAAAAATGGAGCAAGAGGTGTCACCATATTTAGACTTCAAAGTATCACCTCCTCTCCTCCCATCCATCGGCAAATGCAGAGCAGAACAGACGCCTCTTCCTCTCTCTGAAATATTTAGTGGATAAACACTGAGTCAAACAATTGCCCCAGGCACCCTGAGGGCTTATGACCATTAGATTAAGCACAAATCTGTCAAGGAGCTTGCCATCGATTTGAAATGTCACATTCCTGATGAGGCAGATCTATGATCTCTGCCGGCCTCCTTTCCCACACTGTCCCCACAATATGCTCTGTCCGGCTCCCAGCTCTGTCCTTCCTCCTGATGGCCCTGGTTCTTCAGGCAAGAGTTTTGTCTATGGTTTTAAACTTTTGCATTTGTTAAAAGGTGTTCCAAGGAACCCCACTCCTTGAGATGTGTGTAATGGTAGGAGTCGGGAAGGTTACACCCGCTAGGCCTGGTCCCGGAGTCATAGTGCACTTTAACACACAGAAGGCAGCTGCAGCCCAGTGGTTAAGAACACAGCTCTGAAGACGTATTCCCTGCATCTACATGCACTGCCTTCACTTCACAGCTACCTCTCACAGGGCCGATCGCTTATATTCTCTGAACTTTCATATACTCATCTACAAAATGGGATAATAACTGTATCCATCTCACAGTGTTATGATGCTTAAATGTATTAATGCACAGAAAGCATTTAGGAAAGCAATTATGCATGGTACAAGCTCATAAATCACATCTGTTATTATTGTGTTAAAAGCAAGGAGATGGGGCTGGGACTGTAGCTCAGTGGCAGAGTACTGGCCTAGCATGTGCTAGGCCCTGGGTTTGATATCCAGCACCACAAAAAATAAAATAAACAAGTAAAAATAAAAAGGAGGTTTGGAGAAGTCTTATAATAATTTAACTTTGGTTAACTCAGAACTTACTAAATTTATTTTGCAAAAGAACCAAGTCTCAGGTTATTTGTTTCAAAATACCTGTTAATATTGCTACAGAGTGTTTCATCTTTCAAACAGTTCACACCTGACTCACTGGATGCTCATAACAACCTATACATTCCAGAGAATAGAGCAACCGACACAAGCAGTGGTTTTATATAGACATGAGTTCCGATTCTAGCTCTGCCACTCACTCACCAAGTCACTTTGCTTCTCTGAGATTTTATTTCTTCCTCTGAGATAAAAGGACAATGTCTGGCACAGTTCATTCCTTCACCTAGTCACTCACTCAACAAATACTTATCAAGAGCCAGACAGGTGTCAGTTACTGGCCAAAATACTGGGCATACAGCAGTGAAGACAATGGATAAAGTCCCTATCTTCAAGAAAATGAATAAACAGAAAGTATAATTTATTAGGGAATTAGAAATAGTAAATGCAAAGTTCTGGCACCTGGTGGAGACTCAATAAAGGTAATTATGACAACTAAGCAGGTATTACCACCCACACTTGCCAGAAGAGACTGGAACAGCAGGTCAAGTGACTGGTCAAGGCTGGACCCTTCAGGCCTCTTCCTAGGTCAGTGCCTGCAGTGTACCTTTTAAGACTCCCATGTCCAGATTCTGCTCAGACCAGAATACTTGAACTCTCTAAAGGAAGACCTCACTTGGCAGAAGCCATTTCCCAGTGCTCTGGTTCATGCAAATTCCCTCACCTAAAAACAGGCTGCTCCACTGCTGCCTTCCACACCCCCACGTCTCCTCTCTGTGAAGCACAAGAGAAGGTTTCCTACATGATGCAGGGACTGTGTGGCTTGTTGCCTGCAATTATCTATTAGTATTTTATAACCCTAGTATATCTGCAAAGTGTGGTGTCTGGTGCATTAGGATGACACACAAGGTAGCAATAATAAATCCCATTTTGTTATGATCGTTATTGTTGATGCGTGAAAGCCTCACAAAAGAGACTTCTCACTCTTAGGCAAACTAGACTATGAAAGAAACCACAGCTCACTGCACAGGGATGAGGGAAACCCAGATGGGCACTTTTTAGTCACTTGTCAGAGCACGCTCCTCTCAGAGCTTGGGGGGGGGGCAGGACATCCCAGAACTTGTGATGGTCTAGCCAGGCATGGTGTAGCACACTTGTAATCCCAGTACTTGGGAGACTGAGACAGGAGGATTGCAGGTTCACGGCCAGCCTCAGCTACTTGGTGAGGCCCTCCACAATTTAGTGAGACCCTATTTTTCAAAAAATAGGGCTGGGGTGTAGCTCGGAGGTAGAATGCCCCTGGGTTCAATCCCCAGTACCACATTAAAAAAAAAAAGAACTTGTGATGGTCCAAATGTGGGACCCCATGACAGGTGTCTTCAACCCAGCATTTCCTGGGAGTGGGGGGACCTTGGCTTTACAGTGCTTCTGACATGCCCTGGATCCCTGAGCTGACACAATAAAACCTGTGGGGGTGGGGGTGGAGTCCCACAGGCCACCCAGGGCTCTCCCCTGGGGCCTCGTCTTCTGCCATTAATGGATCTCTGCTTCCCTCCCTATGTAATCAGAAAATCAAGGTGAGCCACCCCCAGACACACACCAATCCTGCTGGACTGAGTTGCCAGGAAACAGATTTGGCCTCCTTTTGCACCCCTGTCAGGCAGAAGCCAACCCAAGGTGGTACTAATCCTGACACACCCCCAGGGACCCAGGTAGGAAAGTGGCTTTCAGACTCTGGTCTTGAGTTCTGAAGGACAGCACACATTTGCCAGTGCCAGACATGGCTCTATGCATCTCACAGACATTAATCTTCACAACCAGGTTATGAGGCTATCTTGTCCCAATTTTATAGCAATACATGGGCAGGCAAATAAGGCATCCCAAGTTTCTTCCTAGTTAGCTCCAGCCCCTCTGCAGGACCACTCTCTCCTGTCATAGCCCCTGAGGAAGAAAGGCCCAGCCCCCAAACCATTACTTTTCTGGTCTCCTCTCCTCTCCACCTCCACTGAAAGGCTGGATCTTGCTCCAGAAAGTGCACAACACTGTTCTTTGCACAAGGTCAAATGCCAAATATATTCTCTTAATATTCCAACTCAAGCCAAGTCTTTGTGGACTTAAGGGTTTGCAGAGAACTGGGAGTTTTCCACGCACAATAGGTTCTCTCTGCTGGGAGAGGTTGTTCAACAGGCATGGTACAATGTACCTACTGAGCAACAGCTATGGGTAGAAAGGGTTTATAGTTGCTACATTGTAAATGACGTACTGCATAGGAGGTGGCATTGCCAGCACCAGGACTGTGCATAATAAAGAAGGAAACGTGGACCAGTTCAGGTTCCATCCTGCTTCACTAGCACACTGAAAAGATAACAAAGATAATGGATTTGGGTGCAAAGGGATATGTTAGATAGAGCATAAGAAAAACAGACTTTTTTAATGAGGGGAAGATCTTAAAAATAAAACGCTATTCTGGAATACTTCTCATCTCTTGAAAAGGAAAGTGTTAGAAAAATGGGGATTAAATGAATCAGGTGGGAGAAAGGAAAGAGCCCATGAGAGAATGGATAGAAGCTGGCAAGTTGGGGAGAGAAACTGAGAGCAGGAGCGAGCACAGATGTGAATTGCAAATTCTGTGACGGGGTGAGTGTGCTTTGCTAAATAGATTGCTCTTCAACCCAACAGAGTGGGAAAGCTCTCAGCAGTTGACGTATGTCAGCTTTCTGTTTGGATCCTAGAAAGAGCTTGTGGGTAGACAGAAGCAGACTGTGGAGAGAACTGAAGGTGGATACACTCCTTCGATGAAGAATGTTCTAGATCACTGTTCTCAAAAAGCAGTGCATGACCCTACTTCAGAATCACCAGGGGAGCTTATTAAACATGAGGACTGGCCGGGCGTGGTGGCACACGCTTGTAATCCCAGTACTTTGGGAGGCGGAGACCAGAGGATCTGGGTTCACGGCCAGCCTCAGCTCGCACGGGCGCACGCGCACGCTCTCTCTCTCTCTCCCTGTTTCTCTCTCTCTCTCTCTCTCTCTCTCTGTCTCTCTCTCTTTCTCTACTTAGTGAGGCCCTCCACAACTTCGTGAGACCCGGTCTCAAAATAAAGTATAAAAAATAGGGCCGGGGGCGTAGCGCGGAGGTAGAACGCCCCTGCGTTCAATCCCCAGTACCGCAAAAAATAAATAAATAAATAAATAAATAAATAAATAAATAAACATGAGGACTGGAGCAGGCCACAGTGGCACGCACCTGTAATCCCAGCTGCACAGGAGGCTAAGGCAAGAGGATCACAAGTTAAAGGACAACCTGAGCAAGGCCCTGGGTTCAACCCCTAGTACTGAAAAACAACAAAACTGCAGGGGCCCACTCCAGACTCACAGAATCAGAATCTCCAGAGCAGGAACACTACATCTGAGCCAACTCACCACAGGATTCTTAGGCCACATAATCTGAGAACCGCTGCAGCAGGTGTGTCGCCGTCTCTCCTTTTTCTTTTTTCTTTCTTTTTTTTGTGTGTGTGTGGTACTGGGGATTGAACCCAGGGGCATTCTACCTCTGAGCGACACCCCCAGACCTTTTTATTCTTTATTTTGAAACAGGGTCTCACTAAGTTCACAGCTGAGGCTGGCTGCAAACCTGCGATCCTCCTGTCTCAGCCTCCCAAGTCCTGGGATTACAACCATGCACCACCACACCCGGCACTTTTTCATTATTTAAAAAATAAAAATCTGTGGCACTAATGAGGGAACTCTCAAGCTTCATTTTAGGGGTATGTAAATGATATGAGGAGTCACATTTTGTTGTCATTGAACCTCAAGAAAGACTTGTCATGCACCTACTATTTTCATGGTCCAGGTAAGGCTGCACACTCAGACACTCAGATCAATATCCTCTTCTACTTTTAGCCCTAAACTCAGCTCAGCGCCTCAAAGTCAGGTTGTCGGCCTTGAGTTACCATAAAGACAAGCTTTTGACCTACCATCCAGTCCTTCTTTTATATTTTAACTATTTCCTTTCTTCCAAGACTCCACTCTGCAATTTCCCCTATTACCTCTCAGGAAAAACCTTCTGCCCATCCTCTCCTGGTTCCTCTTTCTCCACCCACTCTGCAAATGGTGCTCTCCAGGGTTCAGCTTTGGCCTTCAGCTCCTTCTCTCTCTGCCCTGTGGCAGGTGGTCTGGTCCATGCCTGTGGCCTCTTCCTCTCCTCCTATTACCCCCAAGTCTCCATCCTCAATGCAACTGTGTCCTGAGCGTCAGGCCCCTATCCTCTATCCACTGGACGTGACCATTCACATTTCATGAGTTCCCTCACTTAACAAGTCCCTAATCATACTCATCATCCCCGGCCCTTAGATGTGACCTTCCTCCTGAAGTCTTTCTCCTTGCTAATGGTACCTGGCTACCACACCTCCATCCTGGGAGTAAGCTTTCTGCTTTGATCAGGACACCCAGCAGGTCATAAGTCTAGGCAAGTTCACGTCCTAAACCAACCACCCCCTCTATCCCTACTGTCACTATCATTTGCACCTTAGCAAAGTTTCCTTTTCTCTTCACAAACAGGGAGGCCCATCTGAGCCATCTTACTCACCATACAAGAGCCCCGTCCTGTTCATAAAGCCTTCAGGGGCTCCTCATCGCCTGCAGTTAAGTTCAGCTGTTGTTATGGGCCATGAAGCCCTATCACCTGGTTCTTCTCATTCAACGGAAACCAGCACCCTATCACAAAGAGCATGACCACAAGGCCTTCACACATGTGCATACCTCAGCCTGAAACACCTCTTTTGGCCTGGAAATCACCTCGTGTAAGACCTTTCACTGTTGGAAACATCTGCTTATGTGTGTATCTTCCCTGTTGGTCACAGGGGCTGCCTCTTGAGAGCTCCCAAACACAGTGTGGCTCCAGGTGTGGATGTTTGTCAAATGACTGCACAAGCATAAGAGAGATGAGTGGAGGGAGAAACCAAAGGGAGAATCCCAGGAAAGAGGCTGTCATGATGGTCCAGACAAAAGGCAATGGAGGCCTGGGTTGGGATGATGAGGAAGACGAGGAAGATAACAACAATAAGACGACCCACCATTAACAATACAATACCCAAAACTCGGCCCTTACTACGGCATTCTTCTAGGAGCTTTTCATATTCTGACTCACTGAATGCTCACGGCAACCCTATAAGGTAGATGCCATTACGATTGCTATTCTTAATTCATAGATGAAAAAACTTAGGCACAGAAACTTTAAATGAATGACTTCGAAAGAAAGGGGGCTCAATGTGATACATGGCCAATTAAAATCTCCAGAACCGAATGCCTGCTCAGATAGGCACAGCCAAGAGAAGGTGTCAGAGACAACACTATGTGACAGCAAGGCTGGCCATGCCACTGACCCAGTCAAGGGCAAGGAAAAGGAGCAGTGCTCGCTTGGGATTCATTCTGTTTGGGGGGACAGGCTTCTGTGGTGGGACAGAAAGTGGGTTCAATTTGGAACTTATCTGTTGAGGTATCTGGGAGACACCCTGGCACAGACTGCTGCATGCCAGTTCTGTGCTTGTCACTTTCTTATCACCATCTGTCTGCTTCACTCTCCCCCAGGCCCTTCTGAGGTCATTTCACCTCCATTTTACAGGCCAGGGACTGAGGTTCTGAAAGACTAAATCACTTCAGATTAAGATCAAAGCAACAAAAATTACAAAGCCAAGATTTGAACACACATCTCTCTAACTCAAATTTTGCTCTGTCCAAGAGGCCTATAGTTGCCAAACCATTGGCACCTCTATGAGGACTTTTTAAGAATGCGTGTTTCTAGGCCAGGCCCTGGAACTACTCAGGCTGCACAGAACCCAACGCAGTGCTGGAATACATATGGCTCAGCTTTCTGGAACCTTAGGAGTCAGTGCCAGGGCCCATGGGCCTCTCTACTGTCGGAGATACCCACCCTGACCTATGGAAAGAGATTAGAACTGGAAATGTAAGTCTTGGGGACAATTTACCTAGAAAGGGACTTAAGTTTTTGGGTGTAGATAAACTCACCAAGGGGGAAGAATAGAAAAAGAAAATGAGAGGGTCCAGGAGGAAAGTCAGCCTAACATTCCTATAGATGCTGGACAAAAACCATAGGGGGGAAGAGCCTTTAAAGAGGGACTTGTCAACATAAGATGTTGTACAGAAGGAGGAAGATGAGGGTCCAGATCATAGCACTCATACTGGTTATCTTCTTGGAGCAGAACAACACTGTGGACCATTAGCTTACGTGAGGTTTTATACGTTGGTTTTAGGGGTGGGCTTTCCAATCCCCCTTGGCTTCCACCTTCCCCACAATTCAGTCAGTGACATTACTGCCACAGGGGAGGTATGACACCATGGAACACAGCAAATTGAGGAGTAAGATCTGTACCTTTATCAAGGTTCATTTACATACCACAAAATCCACCCATCATAAGTTCTAATGCAATGAGTTTGAGGAAAGTTCTAAGTTTAGAACACTCCCATCACTCTCCAGTGTGATAAAAATAAATAAATAAAAACCTGCTGTCCCTCCAGCCTCGACTGTACCCAGCCACCTCCAGACTAAGTCCAACATTGACCCCTTCCCCTCTCCCACTGCCCCCCACCTCCCACTGACACAGGATTAATTCATCTTGGCCAGCCCAGGACTCACCTCTGGGCAGCAACCCAAGTAGTCCTGCTAATCCCCCTGGGAACTGTAGGGTGAGGGGGCTAAGAAACCAAACTCTTCTGCCCACTAAGGGCCCCAAAGTCTCAGTAGCTTAAGAACAAAACATGGATTCTATATTTGTAACCAAAGCTCTTTTTTTAAAAGTTGCAGATTAGCTGGGTGTGGTGGTATATGCCTATAATCCCAGTACTTGGGAGGCTGAGACAGGAGGATCCCACGTTCAAGGCCAGCCTCAACAAATTTAGCAAGACTCTGCTTCAAAAATAAAAAATAAAAAGGGACAGGCATTTAGCTTAGAGGTAGAATTCCCCTGGGTTCAATCCCCAGCACCAAAAATAAATAGATAAATAAAAAATAATACAAAATTGCAGAATAAGTGTTGTGCTGGAGGGGGATTCGGATTCCGGAAGGACCATGGTAGGGAAGGGAGGTGGACACACAGAGAAGAAATAGAACAGATGGAAGGAGCTCCTGCTTTGCGGAGACTTGTTTGTAATGATTTTGACACAGTGACGATTTCTTGCCTGTTAAGGGACAAGGTCATGCCTCAGATGGCTGCATGGCCTGCAGTTAATGCTCTGACACCAACTCTGGCCTTGTCATCAATCAGCACTTGCTGCCCAGCTCTGGAACCTTTGGAACCCATCCCCAGCACACAGCTCCATGCAGAGCCTTAGCTATGCCTGCACATGCCCAGCACCGTTTTCCCCCTGCGGTACTGGGGATCTAACTCAGGAGCACTCTACCACTGAGCTATACTCCCAGTCCTATTTATTTATTTATTTATTTATTTATTTATTTTTATTTGGGGGGGGCATACCGAGAAGTAAACCCAGGGGAATTCTACCTCCAAGCTACATTCCCTGCATTTTTCTTCTTTTGAAACAGGGTCTCGCTAAGTTGCCCAGGCTGTCCTAGAACCTGCAATCCTCCTGAGTCTCTCAAGTACTAGGATTACAGTCATGCTCTACCATGCCCGGCCTATTTTTTATTCTGATACAGAGACTCACTAAATTGACCAGGCTAGCCTGGTACTTGCTATCCTCCTGCCTCAGCCTCCCAAGTTGCTGGGATTAGAGGTGTGTACCGCTGTGCCTGGCACACCGAACACTTAACCCATATGGGTCTACAGCTAATTGCAAAAACTGGGAAAAGAACATGGAAATCTGAATTGGGCATCATAATTATTTGTCAAAGGGGCCAAAGGAAATGTCAAAGGTTACAAATCAAAAGAATCATCCCCTGGACAGCATCAGCAGTCACCAGCTGTGAAAAGGAGACTCCTATAACCCTCCTGCTTCTTCTAAAAACAATCGCATCTGACAGTCCAATCTCACTCACTAGAGGAAGGTGCTGACAACAGGGTAAAGATGGTGGCTTTCATGACCAGACGTGCTTTGGGGAAATCACATGAAAAGTAACGGTGTCTTTGTAGGGGAGAGGGAGAGAGGGACATTCTACATGCCTATGGCAGAGTCATCCTGGAGTGGCTCAATGTTGCCAGCTGCATTCCAGAACTCTTTTCCTCACATGCCCAGACAGAGCAAAGGCCTTTGTATTTGTAATGACTTCACGCTCAGCCAAATGTAAACATGCTCTCCACTTTTTCCATGGACAAATTCTAACCCCAAATTGCCAGCATTGGCTTCTCCACAATCCAAATGGAAAACCGCCTTTCCCAAGAAAATAAAGCCTTTTTAACTCAATAATACATGTTGGCTGCAAAAGCAAACTTTCCTCAAAGCTTCCTAGAAATTATTTATCATGCAATCACGCAGTGATGCTGCAGATCGCCTGAGCAAACCCTACCAATGGAACGCAGGCACTCAAAACACATGCCACAATGATCCCAGAATAAATGCTCACTCCAGCAAACACCTGCACTTGCAACTTATGCAGCACTTTTTGTAACACACATAGGATCTGCTACTCAAAATGTACATGCACACACACACACACATACACACACACACACACACACACACACACACACACACACAGAGCTCACCACCACCTAATTGGAATCTTCTTTCTGAAAACAGGCTGTGATAAGGCAGGTGCTGATTTGAATAAAGAGCAAAACGGCACTCAAGATCTGAGCTCTGCAGCGCTTTGGTACATGTCAAACACACGTCTCACTTCTCTTGCACATTCCAACTTGAATCCATGTGATTCAAGCTCAGCTCTCCACCGAGTAGTAAGAAATGAATGATAGGAGGACTTACCAGGTTGGAATTGGTAGCGTTGGAATCATCTTCTGGAAAGGGAATATAGATTGCTAAGGCCACACAATTGGCAAAAATAGTCAGTAAAATAATGATTTCAAATGGTCTGAGGAAGGGAGTTAAGGGAATCAATACCACAAGCAAGTAAAGTGACACAAACATACATCTATATATTTTTAAATGAATCAAAGATTGGTAAGAATTTTGTTTAAACAATGCATTCCAAGCCCCTTGTATTCTGAAAAGAAACATATGCCTTTTTAAGTGCTTCAGTGGGGCCCCGCCAAAGTTTTTCCTAATATGTCAAAAGCAGTGGAGGCCAGTCGCGTGCCAGAGTAAACACAGATTTCTAAAAACTTTTTTCCCCTTCTTTTATTTATTTAGATTACATTTGCCTTCATTTTCCTTCATATGTGCTTGGGGTGGCTTTTACAGAGCAGTACCTGCCCCGGGCAGGCCTCCCTAGCACCCCGTTTTCCTGTGGCTTATGGACTGCCACCAGGAGACCCAACACACTGGGGAGGGGAGAGCAGTGGAATGGGATTTGAGACGGAGTGATTTTTCATTGAAATTTGAAGATTTTACTTTTTAACCTTTCAAAGTGAAGATTGTAAGGGTTTCTGTTGTTGTTGGCTTTTCTCTCAGTCTCTGAAAGCTTCCAGAGAACTGAAACTTAGCCTGGGGGCTCAGGACCCCCCAGAGCATGGCAGGATGTGTGCTGTGTGTTTAGAGAAGGGTGGCCATCTCCCTTTTAAGGAGGAGCTTCACATAGAACACATGACACCCCTGGTCTCATGGAGGCCTGCCTTCAGTGGGCAAGACTCAAGCTGCAGGCCCTCCTGACATTTGCATTGATGGCCCTGGGCTCTATAGGGACAGCCTAGAGTTCCTTCACCAGTAATAGGTTCCTGGGCCCTGACTTCTCCATCAGAATACCAGAAACAAATGAGACAAAATACCAGAAACAAACTAAGACCCACCCCACACCCACAACTGAAAGTCAGAAAGGGAAACTTCACAGGAAGGGCCCAGCTTATGCCCCTCTAGCTCCACTCCTACCCTCCTGTCCCCCACTGCCAAGTTTCCAGCTCATTCATATAGTCTAAAAGGAGGAGCAAGAGAAAGGAGGATGGAAATTGCTAGGTAAAATGACCATCTTAACTCTCCCAGGGAAATCTGTACTCACAAAGGTAACAGATTCTGAAGCAGAAAGGGACCTTAGAGATTATCTGCTCCAAATGGCTGAGGCCCAGAGGGCCTTTCCCAAGGCCCCACAGCAAATCAATGACCAGCCAGGATTAGAACCCAGATTTCCTGACTACCCAGTCCAGTGCTCACCCCATTATACATGGCTTTTGTTCATAGCAAACACTGGGCCAAGATTACAGAATTCTGGAACTGAAAGGAATCTGAATGATTATCTCAGTGTCGGATTCCCCTCAGCCCTACAGTGTAGCTGAGGCTCCCTCTGCCCAGAATCCTCACACAGGGGCTATTTTCCATGTGTGCCTTAATATCAAAAAGATGGCTTATAGTGTACCTGTCCAACCTCCCTACTTTATAGATATGGACAATAAAACAACCTGGCCAGGATCCCAAACTGGAAAGAGTAGAGCCAGGACCAGAACCCAGACCCACTCACTGATCTTTTACATCATGCTGCCCTTGACTTGGCCAAGGAGTCAGTGGTGATGTTGGGGTGCAGATGCTGACAATAGTGATGGTGACAGTGAGGACAGAAGCTAACACTCACTGAGAGCTTACTCAGTGCCAGGCACTTATCTGGCTGCTATACACAAACACCCAGCATGGAAAGTAGTTACTACCCTGTTGCTAAAGGAGAAAACTAAGGCACAGAAAGGTTACATGTTAACCTATCCAAAGTCACAGAGCTGGAGGCAGGACCGGTCCAGACCCAGGAAGGCAGCTCCAAGAGTCTGAAGTTTTAAGGATTACTCTATGCTGATTTATCCTGAAGTTATCCTAGAGTATTTTCAGAAGGTCAGTTCTTTTAGACCTCCTACTGCGTCACCTCTTCCTTCCTGAATCGTTTTCCACCTGCTTAGGAAAGTGACACTCAGCCCAGGGACTGATCCGTTTCGTTCTCATCATTTGGTACTCTGTGCTCTTCCCGCCAGGGCAAGGGCATAAGAGGTCAACTGAGCCAGACCTCAAGCAAATCCATTCTTTAAACGTCAACTTACCGCTTCCACCAAAGTGGGGAATATATGAGCTTGGGGTGTTTTCCTGTGCTCAGTTTCACCTCCTGCCCCTGCTTAGGCTATCCATCCATCATCTCATGCTAAAAGCATCAGGCTAATGCAGGAGAAGATAATGTGTACAGAAACCAATCAGGCAGATAAAAAGACCATCAGCCAAAAAGCAGAGGAGAACCCAGGTAAGCCCTGGATGCACTCCATGTCATCCTGGGAGGATCAGATCATTTTTTACACGGCCTTCTTGACAGTATCATATTCTACTTTTTCAAGAACTGCCGGCTACCTCTTCAACTGTCCAGCTATTTTTCCTAGGCAATCTGGGGATGCCACCCAACTAGCACTGCTGAGAAAAGTCCACGCCCTCTTCTCCAGGTGGGAAGGAACAGTCCCCAGGGAAGGGGGTGGGCTGCTGCACCCATGCAGGGAGTGTTCAGGCCCTGGACCCCAGTCACACGATATCCTGGCAAAGCTGGACTGCATCCTCTGAACATCTACCCTGGTACCTATCTACTCCTGCCTAGTAACTATCTAGTCTCTACCTAATCCTAGCTAGTTCTGTCTAGTACTAAGAACTGTGGGGTCAGGGGGAGAGGGGCAGCATGGATTTTTAATCCTGTACACACCTGTAATCCCAGGACTTGGGAGGCTGAGACAGGAGAATTGCAGGTTTGAGACCAACCTCAGCAACTCAGTGTGACCTTGTTTCAAAATAAAAAATAAAAGGGCTGGGGGTGTAGCTTGGAGATAGAACGTCCCTGGGTTCAATCCCCAGTACTGGAAAAAGAGGAGAGGAGAGGAGAGGAGAGGAGAGGAGAGG